>JAJONR010001988.1:0-15842 GCA_029582245.1 Solanum etuberosum | reverse complement strand
CTTATAATAATAGCTACCATTCTAGTATTGGTATGTCCCCCTTTGAAGCACTTTATGGTAGGAGGTGTAGATCTCCTATAGGGTGGTTTGAAGTGGGTAAAGTTGCCTTGATCGGACCCGAGCTAGTTCATGAGGCTATGGAAAAGGTCTGGCTTATTAGAGAGAGGTTGAGGACCGCCCAAAGCCAACAAAAGTCCTATGTCGATGTTAGAAGAAGAGACCTTGAGTTTGAGGTTAGTGATTGGGTCTATTTGAAAATCTCACCCATGAAGGGTGTGATGAGATTTGGGAAGAGAGGAAAACTTAGTCCCCGATTTATAGGCCCATTTCAAATCTTGAGACGTGTTGGTAAGGTTGCTTATGAGTTAGATTTGCCAAATGCATTGGCAACCGTGCATCCCATTTTCCATGTCTCTATGCTTAAAAAGCGTGTTGGAGATCCGACATCCATAGTTTCCATTGGAGGATTTGAAGTTGATGAGAGTATGTCATATGACGAAGTTCCGATTAAGATTTTGGACCAGTAAGTTAAGAAATTGAGGAACAAGGAAGTTGCTTTCGTGAAGGTTTTGTGGAGAAACAACTTGGTTGAGGGTGCTACTTGGGAGGCCGGGGCCGATATGAAGTCCCGATATCCTCATCTCTTTCCTTCTACTCTAGCTTGAGGTAATGAGTTTCCACTTGATTTGTTTTATGTTGAGAAGTCATGTGTGTTTTATCTGTTTCCATGATTTCTTTATGTGCATGTTCATGAAGTAGCTTGAGCCTTAGAAGAAATGACTTATGTGAATTATTTACCTCATGTTGTAGTGCATTGAGTATGAGTTGCATATAGACTTCATGAGATGAGTTGATGAACATGTTTTGGTTATGGTTTTTGATATTGAATTGCCTATGAGATCAATGAGATTGTGTTGAGCATGCTTTTAAGTTTGGAGATGATAATACCTCCTTGAATGTAAGAAATCTGAAATTTCATGCATATTGGGTTGTTAGATGTAGTTCCTACCTCCTTAAGGTGCATTGAGTATGTTTGGCTTGGAGTTGATGTTTCGTCCTTAGTTGTGTGCATTTTGATGAGTTGCATGCATGATGGGCTGCTAGTATTGAGTCTTTTCGTTTAGAAACGTGCTTAGAATCTCATTCGAGGACGAATGTTCCGAAGAGGAAGATATTGTAACACCCCGTAGTTGTAAGAGGAAAGATAGAAAAATTTCAGGATTCCCAGTTATCACCCATGAGGGGCAACCACGCCACGTGGTAGGACCAACTCCCGTAGGTGGGCCTTGTGGATGAGCCCCATGGAAAACTCCCCAAGGCAGTGACCTACGCCAGGACTCATGCCCCGTGGATGGGTCCACGGCTCATGGCTAGGGGTCCGTAGGTCAAGGTCCAAAAAACCAATCCCCAGACCACCAACCCACGTTCACCAGGATGGGTCCATCCACGGTCCGTCGGTGTGTTCTCGTAGGTGGGGCCTGTGGAACGGTTAAGTGAGGTCTTAAGGGTCTTTTTCAGTTTTAATTAAATTGAAGTGGTGTCGTTTTGCCTAAGTCTAGACCACCTATATAAGTATTTTTAATCCCCAAAATCCCCTCATTCTCTCAAATCCCAAAAGAAAGCCCAAAACTCCTCTAAAAAATCCTCTCTCTAGAAATTGGGAGAAAAAGAAAAAATTGGAGCTACGTCAAGAGCAAGTCTCCCAATCTCTAAGCTTTTGAGGGCATTGTAACCAACGTATGTTAGCTTTTCATCCATGGATATCTTCCATCCATGGAGTCCCTTAGAAATCCCTTAATTAGATGAAGAATTCCCCATTCTAACTAGGGTTTCTTCCAATGTTGTGGGTTATGGTGATTGTTGATCCAATTGTGTGGATTGTGATTGTTTATAATAGAATTTGTATAAGTACATGTTATTAGAGTGAAACTACATGTACCCATGCCTATTCCATGATTATAACCTAGAATTGATATAAATGGAGTTGATGCCATGAAGGAAAACTTTGTGGGTTTAGGCTTGTCCTTATAGAATGAATAAATTATGATTAGAATTTCTTGAGAATGAAGCTTAGATAATGATCATGATATCTAGGGCTTGAGAGTAAAGCTTATGATATGAATTGTTGGTAATTGATGTTATTGTTGAGGGAGGGATATTTCCCACATGAATTGCCTAATGATGAATGTTTGAATGTGAAAGGATTGCTCACATGAATGATTCTAGGTTTGAAAGTAGTTCTCACCTAAAATGAATCTAGGATAAAAGATTATGTAATTGTTGAGCCTAGAGGCGATTACCCTTGACCTCCATATGAAAGGATATGAGGTGATTCCCATACTCCTTAGAGTTGAACAAGAGGTGAGTCCCCATGTTCCTATTATAATGAATGGACATGGAGGCGAGTACCCATGCTCCTTATGAAATGAAGTGGAGGCGAGTACCTGTGTCATATGATGAGGTTGTGGAGGTGAGCACCCGCAATCTAAAAGTAAGTAAGGCAAGAGGCGAATACCCATTAGCCTTTGTAAGTTAAGCAAAGAGGTGAATCCTCATGTCTTTAAAAGTAGGTATGAATTATGAGAACTATGATGTAAAGAATGAATAGCTTCGATTGTTTCTTGAGATGCCTTCCATGAGGTAAGTTGACTAGAGGCGGATGACCCAAGTCATGACTAAGGATGAGTAAGGTTTCTTGATAAGTATTCCTTTCTTATTATGATATTGATGTATGTGCATGATTATGCTTATGGTTTATATTGACTAACCATGATGTTTATGTTGTTTATGCTAGCTATCATATTTAGTACTTAATTGTACTAATGCATACTTTTGCCTACATTCTTATCAAATGTAGGGTCTGGTGACTTAGATTCTCACACTGGTGGCTAGCTTCATTGTTGATCAAGGGAGTGAAGATTTGGTGAGTCATCATTGTGTTCGAGGATGTGATCACCCTTTTCTATCATGTTTTCTATAATGTCTCGGACTATTGTATGGGCTGCGTCCCAAGACTTATTCATGTTGTTTTAGATGGTTTGAAACTATGGTATTAGACTTCCGCTCGTTTTTATAAAAGACTTTTATTGTATTGAAAAGTTTTAATTCTCATTCATTTCTATTACTTTATGTTATGATATGCTAAGGGGCTTGTATGAGGCCTCTCGCGGTCTTATACGTCTTGTTACCTCTAGGGGGTACCCCTGGGTCGTGACAATAAAATCCTAGGTCAAAATTTATTTTCTACATTGTGTCCTCCTCCCTTAATAATTATTCTTATGGACTATTTATAGATATAGGAAATCTTAATAAAAATAATTGAGTCCAAAACATATTGGGAATCCAAAACCAAACGGAATTGGATTCCGTTTGAAACCTTGCTTCGTCCACCGCCTTCAATTAGAAGTTCCTTCACATGATGCCACGTGGCAGCAAAACTAATATCACTCAATTGGCGGCTTGCATTCTGCACTTTGTAACATATATGAAATATTATTATTATATTAAAGTTAATCCATTAAGTTGTCTGCTTGATTTCCTTATTCAACATTCCATTTTTAATTCATTTTAACTCCAAACTTCTTCATCTTTACACTAATTTATTCCTACAAATAAAATACACTATTAAGCACAATCCATAAAATCTATGATCAAAAAGGATAAATATAAATACTAAATGTAAGATAAATAATGATTTAAAATATGTATTTTTGGCCTCACATCATTTACCATTAATCGACATAGACAAATCTGAGATATCAAATGGAATCCGGCGTCTATCCCACACCAAAAAAGAGATATCCTACTTGCTAAAGTATGGACCATAAACTTCAAGCTTACGTGGATCCACTAGTTATGTCACAGAAGACAAATCCTACAGGGGCACGTTGTTAAGTACAATGAGATTGCTACTAGAGATCCGACCTCAACTAATGAGAGAGCCTCCATCTCAATATCCTCTTAGTGCTAAGTAAAATCCCACGGAATAGTCATTTACCATATTCATTTCATCATCCATGGAAAGGCACAATTATGCAACCAATCCAACCTAAAATTATTTAGAATACCTCCTAAAACATGATTCAACTTCGGTTAGAAAACCTTTCAACCTTATGAATCCCTAGGTGAGAAACCCTTTCACAATCTTGATCATAGTAGTATGTGAGAAACCCTTTCACAACAACATTGATGCTTTCATCACAAAGCATCCTCAAAACATTTATATCAATTTCATAAAAAGCATGCATATCTTTATAAAAATATATTTCATAGTTCATAAGCTTCATCATGTGTTCATAGTCTAAAATCATGGATCATGTATGGGTTCATGTGAATTCAACTCAAAATCATTTAAATACTTCAATTCATGCATTAAAAGATAGAAAACAAGTAATTGAATCATAATTGAGAAGAACCTATGCAGATAGAATAAAACCCTAACTTTGAATTGAGAATCTAACTTGTAAAATTGGAAGATCTTTTGATTCCTATGAAGTAAAGGAATCCATAGGTGAATACTAACATACCATAGTGGTCAAGGCCCAATGCTATGGTTAATTGAAGATCTGAAGTTAAACTCTAGATTATTCCTCCTTAGCTTTAGAGAGAACTTTGGGGATAAACTTTGAGGGAAATTTAGGATTTAGGAGATTGATTTAGAATGGGTAGTTTTAGGAAATAAATCACTGATATATGGCTTATAATAGGGTTTAAAATGACATAACATAGGAATTAAAAACATAGGAAACGACCAAAATAGCACTGACTTTATAAGCTTACGGGAGACTTATATGATAAACTTTCATGGACCATTTATCCCTTCACAGACCATTAATCCCTTCACGGTTTGTGAAGGGAATCGTGAAGATGGGGGCAAAAATTAGGGTTGCCAAAATGGCCACCCTCTTTCCCCTAAACGAGTCGTGAATCTTTCCACGGGTCGTTTAGGCCTCCGTGAAAGGTTCATGGTTGGGCTAAGGTCTGTGGACCTGCCCGTTCTACCTGACATACTTTCCTAAATTCCAAAGCCTTACAAGTGGAAGCACCGTTCAGTTAGTGAGGTGACTTGGGAGACAAAGTCAAATATGCGTGCCAGATATCCTCAACTTTTTGACGCTTGTGGTACTTTGTTTTGCTTTATGTTCGAGGACTAACATGATTTGTAGTGCTGGATAATGTAATGACCCGCTTTGTCATTTTTGAATATTTTTGTAAAATTATCTTTTGGCCCCTCCTGGTATTGACCCCGAGTTATTTTTGTTTGAGTTGTGAAAGTTGGGTTTGAATTATGAGTAAAAAGTTGAGAATTTTTGGAGGTTTTCAGTTTGAAAGGCTAAAGCTGTTAAATAGTGGCTTTAAGTGTCTTTTGGAGTTTCAAGTGTCGTAATGGAATTCTTACGATTCGATCGATCACAAAATGTGAAATTTAGTCTATAAGAGTTGTCAGTTTCAGATTAGGAGTCTTTTTGAGGATTTGAGGTCCTAAGTTGGAAATTTTCAAAATTTTAGCCTTTGGGTTGACTTTGATCAATATTCACGGTTCAAATGCTCGTATCGGACTCCCGGGAGTAGTGTTGGATTCGGAGGATGATTTTAGGTCTAATGGAGTTTTTAGTTGAATTTTCAGAGGTCCTGAGTATGATTTAGCATTTTTTGGAGTTATAGTTATTTCTTGAGACTTTCATGAGTTTCGGATCAAGAAGACCTTGGATTTGTGTTTTGATAGTGTCATTGATTTCGGAATGTCGAGTATAGTCAAATTGTATATATGGTTTGGGTGTATGCGATTCCGAACAAATCTTGAGGGTCCCTTTCAATGAGTTTTGTGTTCACTGATATTTCTAGTTCTTCAGGCCATGCGTTTGCGGAGGGCCTTCACTTTTTCGATCTTCGCGTGATATTCTCTTTAGCGAAGGCCGACTCACAAAAGCGAGACTCAGTGTTTGAGCAGGGTTTGCTTTAGCAATGATCGCTTAAGCGATGCACGGTTCACCGAAGCGGGACCCCCTAGTTTTTGTGGTGTTCGCTCAAGCAAACATGTGTTCGCTTAAGGGACATCAGAGGGGGTTTTTGCCGGTAAGTTTTGGGGTTTAGCCATTTTCCCCCTTTTTTAGCATTGTAAAATCCTTGGAGGCGATTTTGAAGAGATTTCTTGTTCTAAATC
Organism: Solanum etuberosum; assembly: GCA_029582245.1. Classification (NCBI taxonomy): domain Eukaryota; kingdom Viridiplantae; phylum Streptophyta; class Magnoliopsida; order Solanales; family Solanaceae; genus Solanum; species Solanum etuberosum. The sequence continues at coordinate 9,679 of JAJONR010001988.1, read as the reverse complement.
ATTTAGGTAAGCTTTAGTGACCCTAAAACTTCAATTTGTTTGTATTATTTATGGATTTTAATATCAAAACTTGAGATTTTGATTGACGAATGACAAGGTTTTACAAGAAATTGAGTTCTACACTAAAATGGTGATTGTGAACTGATTTTAACTCCTTTTTAGAAATGATTTTAACCGATGAATTCCAAATGTCTTGGATAACATTTTCTAGTAAAGATTTTCGAGTTGAAACATCATTTTTGGAATTGGGTTTTTGAGGTTATTGACCCATATTTCAAAGAGTATGAATTGGGTATTGTTATTTAGTTATAACATATACTATGATTTACAACTACCTTCTTCGATTTCAATTTCAATTTACATCTTTAAATTTCAATTTTCATGTTTTAAGTACATTATTGAAGCTAGAAAGAGATAATTAAAGGTAAAAATAAAAACTGCGACAGAGTGGAACAGATAGTTAAATAAAACACATAAAGATAACATAAACTATAATTACAAGACCCTATAATATTTCAAAACACGTTAAGATAGCATAAACTTTAATTACTAGACCCTATCAAATCTAAATGACACTACTATGATTCTTTCAAGTAGTTTCTAAATACTTTTAAATTCAAAAGATTATAATTTGTAATAATTTGTAGTTACAAGATGACGATATTATTTTCCTTTAGAAATTTCCTCAAAAGCAAGGCAATGAACAATATCATTTTACATGGTCAGTTTGTAATACGAGTGATAAAAATAATAAGAATGAAAAACCTATAATGTATCACACATGATTTATTATATATATATATATTAACTTCTTGTTCTTTGAAATGATCCGCCCATCACGTGGGCACGTATACTAGTACGATTATAAAAGCTAAAAAGGATAGTGATTAAGACACCCTTTTGCAAAGCTTCTCTATTGATCAAATACATAGATGAGCAGCTTTCTTTCTTTATTAAAAGGATTTTTCTCCATGGAAAATGACAATGAAATAGTATTAGAATGGGTGGATTTAAATAATTAAATAAACAGAAAATTTTAGGTGGAGTAAATATATTTATCTATGTAGGTGTGCCAAGTAGGTGCCAAGTAGGATGATAAAAGTAGGGGGACATGGCACTTAATAATCCGAGTGAAAATATGTGGCTAAAGTTTGATGGTAGAGGGAAATATATCAAAAAAGTATGACGAAGGGAAATGTAACTCTTTTATGAGAGTGCAGGGGTAAATATGACTATTTTCCATTTAAATTTATTATGTAGTTTTTAAAAATTTAGAAATTATCCATATTTTCTAAATGATCATATAGTTTCCGATTAAAACAAAATACTAGTAGTGGATAATGGACCTGTTTGTGTAATATACTACAAACACAATAAATTACATTTGAAACAAAAATGATCAAAATTAATTAAAAAAGAAAAGTATTCAGGTTGCACGGGTATCTCACTCTCCTTATGGAGATTCACTCCCACTACGCCATTATCTTCACAAATCCAGCAGTAATACTCTTGACTTGTCCTCACCAGGATACAATACCACAACAATGTTGTATAACTCCAACAACTCCGGATTAGATGAAGAGTCCAAAACTCCATAACATCTTCCTTCAACATATAACTACTCTATTTTGTATAGTGAATTAGTTGAAAACTTAAAATATTCTTCTTTTTCTCAACATTCTCTTTCACTAACCTCACTACAATATTTTTTGACACTTCTCATTTATTTTTGGATTTTTTTTCACATAGGAAGAAAAACCACTATTTATAGGTGAGAAATTCTTTATTATATTGAATAGGAATAACATGGATAATAATGTAGGTAAATAAATGACCCAAAAATTGCATAAGTTACAAAGTATAATGAGGTGGAATAATGGACAAATAATGAGTTAACGGTAGTAAAAATAAATGTCACTCTCCTCCTGTAAACTTTGGTTGCTAAATGCACCATTCTGACCAATAGTGTAACCTTCAATTCTAGACGAATGACACTATTCTAACACAGTAAGGCTCTCTAAATGAGGATAAAGAGGCATATAAGGACCATCAATAGACGAATTGTGGCAAAGCATATTAATATCGAAATGTCACACTAACAATATTTAAAGTAAATTATCAACTTAATTAAAACTTTAATAATAAGTAGTTGGTTATCCATTTCATATATAATTTTCTTATTATATCAATTTTTTGTTGATGGTACAATTTTAGGAGATCGTGCATCTTTCAAAACAACGATGTTTTCTGTGATTTGTGTGTATCCCATTATTTTAAATACACTAAGATTGTTTCTTATTCCTCTTTTGTTTTTTTATAAAAATATTAATTCTCCACCCCTGAGTTAATTGAATAAAACTGATTAATAAACTTGAAGAGTTTGACCATGCAAGGTCCTTTAATTATCTTCACAATTAATTTGAAAATGTATATATCTGAGAACTCCTTTAAAAATGTTTTCAAATAGTTAAGAATTGATATTCAGATACTTTTTAAATTTGGCAAACAAATCAGTTTATCAAAAATAGAATTACCGGACAAGACCTTATAGTTTTTCTATTAAACCTCACCCACTTCTTTTTTTAGAAAAATACTTAAAATTGGCCAATGACTTTAGTTGTCCAAGACATATGAAGTAAATAAATTATTTTTGAACCACTATATAGAAGGAATATTCTTAAGTAAAAAAGGTGTAATGTGAATAATTGATTAAAAAAAAAAACTTCAAGTCATAAAGAAAATCATGGAGATAAAATAAAAATACTTTTCGTTACTTTGAATATTTTTGTGAATATGTTTTTTTATTTTATTCACTAGCAATATTATCACAAATCCTTTAATTTACTGCATTATTTACTTGGCTTTTTTTTTTGTACACACGTTAAAATGTTTTTTTTTCATATTAACAATGATCATATGGATTTGTTTTTCTTTTTCTGCATCTTTTTTCTCATCTCTTTTCTTTCTCACTCTCCTTAAGCCAATACAATTTTTGGTATGTAAATTATCACCCATAATTCATATTATTGTATATTTTGTGTTTCATTATATTGCACACTATTATAATAAATTCTTTTCCATTTTAACAATCAAATTGTAGATTTATTTTCCCTTTTTTCATCCTTTTAGTCCTCTCTTTTTTCTTTCTCACGCTTTTCAAGTCAATAAAATTTTTGATTTGTAAAATGTCACCGATCATTCATTTACATGCCATATTTTTTAATTACATAGACTTTGTAATAAATAATTTTCTATTTTTAACAATGAAAATGTAGATATCATTTTTTTTCTTTTTTCTTTTTTTCTTTATTTGCATCCTTTTTTTTTTGTTGTCTCTTTTATCGCTCATTAATCTCAAGTCAAAAATATATTTTCTTTGTTTGTATCTTGTCTTCCATTTGGTCTTCACCCCCATTTTCTTCTCTTTCCATTTCATTTTGGACCATGGACTCATCTAATCATCAAAAACTGTGAGTATTAAATTTATGATTTTTTTAATGATATATGGTGTGTTATTGTAGTGTTCTTTTCTCCTTTTATGTTTTCATAATTTGAGGTGAGGATTTTTTTTGGTAATTTCTTTTTAATGTAAAACATAAATTTATATATAAATATATTTAGTATTCTTTCAAAAAAGGTTGTTTTGATTTAAAACATGTCTACTTGTTGCTTGGGGTCAATCGTGGTGAGATCAACGGAAAATAAATGGTTGCGTCAAAATTATAAAATAATAGGTCATAACTCAATCCGTCGAATTCAAAATTATTTTTCTTTTTTTTTTAAACTTCTATTTTCTTACTTTTCAAATCAAACAATAAAATATATTTTTCTTTCATTTACCATGAAATAAACCAAACAAAAATACATACTTTTTTATCTTTATATTTATTTTCTTGTGAATTTTTGGCTACAGATCCAATAAAATGACACTAATTTCTATACAAGTGCCTTGTTTCATGCCCATAATGATCTATTAATGAAAAAAATTAAATCCAACCTACTATAATATGGACAGGGTAGATGGATTTAAAAGGGCGATAAATCATTTGACCTATATTATCCTAAATTTAGGAAATTTGTTTATTATTAATATTTTTGTTTAATCTTACTATATTTCATTTTCTTAACCCTTAATTAAACTCCAACTTAAAGTAATGTTAATACTTTAGGATTAACTTCTTTTTCTCATATTCACCATGAGGTCAACTAATAATAAGAACAAATAGGGACAATTTGATAATTGTAAGGTTATGAGAGAACAAAAGTATAATGAAAGGATGAAATTGACAAATATAAAATAGTATAGAGTCAAATTTGATATTTTTCCTTTTAATTAATATTTGATGGGGACTTCATCGGGAAAATATTTTAGAGAAACTAGTTTACATCAAATTAGTGAGATTTTATTGGTTATTCATTAGATTGGACAAGTGTCTTTATGCTTACTTTGTTAAGAAGGGGATGCATGAGGCTGCTGCGGCATTCGCCAATGAAGTTGATGTTGGAACTCCCACAGATGATGGTAAGTCTATCTTTAAATTTATAATAGATTATCGTTTATTAAAAGTAGTCTCTATGTGACCTGTAAGTTAGGTTGAGATGTGTAATCAGTCATTGATATTTGAGTTATGATAGGCTCCCTAAGTCATATCTGTTGGTGTTGTGGTCCTTTCTCAGACTTTGGGTGAATCAAAGATGTTCCATGCATCAGGCTGTACTTTTATGGATGATCAAAGTAGTTTTGGGACTTAAAGATTGCTAATAAAGGTCCACAGATGTTGACCGGAATCCTTCATCATTTAATCCACTTGGTGCAAAGTATAACTCTCATGGAAACATGCAATTAAAATGGAAACAACAATAATCTAATAATACTGAATCACACTAATAACTGATAAATATTTAGTAGCTCATAAATCATGAAAACTGAAAATTTCACTGAGAGATACTTTATATTAAGCATAACAAATCATGAAAAGCAAAATAATTTGAGACATGCATCTAAAATAGAATAATTTGATGTAGTGAAAACACTTGATATTGATGTGTTCATGAAAATAACATTTAAAACATGAAATTCAAAATTAAGACATGCAATTAAGGAACCTTTATGAAGAAGAATTGACTTACAGTGAAAACCCCTAAAAATCATAGAAACCCTAGGTTTGGAGAATTCATAAGATATAAAATAATTGAAGTTCTTTGGGACTCAATGGGTGAAGGGATATCCATTGATGAAACCCCACCATACCTTGAATGAAAAACCCTACCTTGAATTCTTTGAATGGAGACTTAAAGCTCGGAACCCTAGTTTTGCTTCATAGAAAACTTGAGAGAGAAGAGATTTGGGAGGGTTATGCATGAATCTATGCACATTCTGATAGAACAATCTTTCTTATGCACGAAGAGAACTGAAGCACCCAATGGAGAGATGTTGGGTCTAATGAAACCTTAGTTTAAAAGGTCCTTTAACTGATCTTTCAACTCCTTAAGATTGGATGGAGCAATTCTATAAGAAGGGACGAAGATAGGCTCGGTATTTTGAAGAATCTCTATTCCAAAGTTAATTTCCCTTTTGGGATGAACTCCAAGAAGATCCTTGGGGAACACATCTGGGAGTTCATTCACTACAGGGACTGACTAAACAATTTGGGTTTTGGAAATGGAATCCTTAATACAAACTAGATGGTTGATGCAACTCTTATAAATGATCTTTCTGGCCTTAAGGTAAGAGACAAACTGGCCTATCAGAGCCGAAGTACTACCCTTCCATTCTATGATTGACTCATTAGGAAATTGAAATATAACGATTCCTGTTCTACAGCCGACTGAGGCATAAAAATTGTGTAGCCAGTCCATGGAGCGAATGATATCAAAATCAGCATGGCTAACTCTACTAGCTCCATTGAGGTGATTTTGTGAAAGATGGAAACTGGGCAATTTCTGTATATCTATTTAGCTAAGACTGCCTCATTAATAAGAGTAGACATTGAGAAGGGTTCTGATAGGATTTCGGGAATAACATCAAATTTCACAGCAACATAAGGAGTGACAGAGGAAAGTGTGATCTAACAATGCATAAACATCAATTTTAAAGACTCATAACATACTAGTAACTATATCATGGGAACCATCCTGATCCTATCGAATTCGAAGAGCATATAAGTTGTTGTTATGCTATCCGCCACTAGTTCTAGATGAGGTACCTTGATTATTTAGGTGACCTGCTAGAGCTATTGCAGTGTTAGGCTGAGTTTGCTAACGAATATCCTTGCCCTTTCTTATGGACGATGGGCAATCCCTCAATCTGCATTAATAGGAGGAGAGCTTCAAGGTTGGAAATCAAGAAAAGTGAGAACATGAACTCCTAGTGCTGTTGGAATGCCGAACCTGACTCTAACATGTCTTACAACATCAAAAATACCCACCAATACTGATCAGACACTCTGTTGGATTATTCTTACAAAACTTCTGACAGACTAGAAAGTGCGAGCACTAGTAACACTACCCTATGATTTAGAGCCTGGTGCCTATCCTTGTTCTACTTTCTGAACTTAGGAACTAGAGAACTAGTAGAATATGGGGTCGGGATTAAGTACTTATGAAGAAACGGAGATCGACTACCACCTACTGACCTCTATTAAGAATAGTCAACACTATCTATTCTAGCCCTCTTGTTACCCGTATCACTCTCCTTGAGCTTTTCCTCCTCGATATTTTGAGAATGAGTTATCAAGTGAGAGATGTCCATCTCATTGATCAGCATCATAGTCCTACGCTCTACCATCTCAAAAATACCATAGACAAACTTACTCACGCGTGCCCTAGAGACAACAACCATAGTCCGAGCATACTTGGAGAGTTGAGTAAACGTGAAAGTATACTCCTTCACTTTCATGATAATCTAAGGACATTCAGAGAGAACCATTTTTCTTATGCATGAAGAGAATTGTGTCTGATGAAACCTTTGTCTAAAAGGTACTTTAAGTGATCTGTCAACTCCTTAAGCTCATGTAGAATACATATAGGCTGGGTATATTGAAGAAGGTTTATTCAGAAGTCAATTTTCCTTTCTAGAGGAAATCCCAAAAGATCATTGTAAAATACTTCAAGATATTCATTCCCTATAGGGGCTGATTGTAGAGTTGGGGTTTCGATACTGGAATCCTTAACCCGAATTAGATGGTAGATGCAACCCTTAGAAATAACATTTCTTGCCTTAAGGTATGAGACAAACAGATCTATAGGTGTTGAAGTACTACCCTTCCATTGTATGAGTGGCTAATTAGGAAACTTAAATTCAATGATTTGGTTTAACAGTCGACTATGGCATAACAAGATTGTAGCCAGTCCATGCCGAAAATGATATCACAATCGAGCATGTCTAGCTCTATGGCTCAACTGAGGTGATTTTGTGAAACATAAAAATCGGGAATATTTTGTATACCCATTTAGGTAAGACTAATTCACCAACAAGAGTAGAGACGGAGAAGGGTTCTAATAGGATTACGGGACTGATATCAAATTTCATTGAAACATAAGGAGTCACAAAGGAAAACTCAATATAAAAATGTATAAACATCAAATTGAAAGACACATAAAATAATAGTGACTATATTAGGGGAACCATCTTGATCCTATTGATTCTGAAGAACATAGCTATCCACCACCAGTGCTAGATATGGTACCCTTTTGAGGTTTGTGACCTACTAGAGCTACTGAAGTGCTAAGCTATGTCTTCTAGCAAACATTCTTGCCCTTGCCTATGGCGGATGGAAAATCCCTCAATCTGTGACTTGTCTTACCATATAAAAAAAGACCACCAGTACAAGCCATATACGTTCATGGATGGTTCTTAACACTTTTTGACAGACTTAAAATTTGCAACCACTAGTAACACTGCCATAAGTCATAGATCCAGGTGCCCTATACTTGTTATCCAATCTTAACTAAGGCATTAGAGTACTAATGTAAGATGGTGTTGGGCTTGAGTACTTCTAAGTTAGCTAAGATCGGCTACCACCTACAAACTTCTCTTAACAGTAGTCCACACTATATTTTCTATCCCTCTTATTGTCCCTATCACTCTCCTTGATCTTTCCTTCTTGATCTATTGAGCATGAGTCATCAATCTGGAGATGTCCATCTTCTTGATCACCATCACAGTCCTACAGTCTTTCAGCACCATCTCAGAAATACCATATACAAACTTACCCTTGTGGGCCCTAGTGTCGGCCACCATAATTGCACTATACTGGGAGAGTTGAGTAAACTTCGAAGAGTAATCCTTCACTTTCAGGTTACCCCGCCTTAGAATTATGAATTTTTGGACCTTATCCTCCTTTATATAGAGCGGGAAGAACCTATTTAGAAAAGAAGCCTTAAATATTTCCAGTTCAATGGGCCTGCATCAACAACCCTTTCTACCTTCCATTGCTTAATCCAAATTTGAGCAACTCTCTTAAAATGATAAGAGGCTAAATCCATACTCTCGACCAGAGTGACACTCATAATCTCACTAATATTTTGAATGCCCTCTATTAACTCTTGTGGATCCTCATCCAGCTTTGAACCATGAAACTCTAGAGTGTTAATTTGAGTGAAGTCCCGAACTCTGGTAGCATCCCTACTCACATTCGGGTTGACTGGGGACCCAAATTTTTGTTTGACCTGGGCACTCATATCCTAAGCTAGCACTTAGAAAACAGCCCTAACCTCAGCATGACTGACCTGTTCATCCAAAGGATTTTCTAGAGCTAGAGGTGCTTGTTGCTCCTCATTCCTATTTATTTCGACGTAGGCTCTTATGAGAGGCATGATGATGTAAACGTGTAAGGCATGAGTTAGAAGGAGACTATGCATAGTTGCTCTCTATCACACAACAAAGAGAATGAAAGAAGTGAAGTATTTCCTAAAATATTTCATAGCCTCATATCGGTAGATGTGGTGCATTTCACAACCCTAAACAAGATTCTACTTAAAAATGCCTTTCAGACACCCTCAAACACTTTAACCTAATGCTCATATACCATGATTTTCATGATCCGAGACTACCCTCTAAACATGACACGGTGCTAAGATCCACAAGTGTTACTAAGCTAACCTCATTGTCTGGCATGAGCCCAATAATAAAACATTACAAGATACACATGAAGATAAATGAAATAAATATTGAAGCTAAACTGATTTTGTCTCTTAAACTAAAACATTGATTAGAGAAATTATCTTAACAATGCATAAAATTTTATGATATACCTGACTGTATGAAAGCCTCTACTCATATGAATTTTTAGGACAAGACCCTAGCTAACTCCAACTGTCTGAAACTGAAATAATCATACTGAAAGAAATACAAGGTTTGTCCTCGGAGGATGAGGATGGTCGTCTCTACCATAAGGCCACTATAGTAATTCCATGGGGCCCCTTGTTTTTTAGAGGCCCCAATTTATATATATATATACATACATACATATATATACATACATACATATATATACATACATACATACATATATATACATACATACATACATATATATATATATATATATATATACATACATATATATACATACATACATATATATACATACATACATATATATATATACATACATACATATATATACATACATACATATATATACATACATACATATATATACATATATACATATAT
>JAJONR010001987.1:0-64160 GCA_029582245.1 Solanum etuberosum | reverse complement strand
AGTTTCAGAAGTCTATTCATTTATTTTGTTAAATGTTTTAAAGACTTAAGTTGCCTATTTTATGGCGAGTTGAATATATTATTTTTATTCAGTTTTTAAGCTTTGTATGCTTGAGTTAGTCTTCCGCTTGTAGTCAGCCAGGATGAGGATTCACTTGGGGACCCGCAATGGTTCTTGAGTGCCGGCCATGTCCAGGGTGTAGGCTCGGGTCGTGACATAATTGGTAAGTTATGGTCGTTTATCTTGTGGGTATGCATTGCTTGATATTGAGTGTTTCATTGGCTATGGTAAGACCCCATGTATGGTGACTGTGTTTGGAGTAGTCCTTGAAATCTTTGTGGAAACTTCTTAAGTGTTTACTTTTATCAATGGTTCATTGGGTGTTAAGACTTTGGTGTTATGCTTGGGTTGAGAGAGATGGATTTGAAGAGACTACTGGGGTTTGCTCCAAAGGGGGAGATAGTGTGCTTCATGCTTGGTACGTCAGTATAACTATGTTGATTTTGGAAGAAGTTCCTTGTTATGGTTTGGTGTGTGAAAGTTTGAAGGTGATGTGATGTCTTAATGTCCCTATCTTTTTTCTTCTATCTTCGGGTCTAGTTTGAAGCCTTAGCTCTCATGGTTCACTCTTTAGGACTCGTGTGCCTTAGTAATTCTCATGTTTCCTCATACATTCATGCTCATGAAAATATTGATTTTTCAAAGATATGATTTAGTTTAATTGATTGCTTCATGTTTATGTGCATTTGAGTATGAGTTCCATAAAGACCTTATGGAAAAGATGTCTTGAACATGTTTTAGCTTGGAGTCAAGGTTCCTCATTGGTTATGTGCATTTTGATGAAGTTGCATTAATGATTGAGTTGTTAGTTTCTCTCCTACTCTTTTCGTGCTAGTTTGAGTTCCATTCGAGGACGAATGTTCCCAAGGGGGAGATATTGTAACACCTCGAATTCAAGAAAGGCTAAAAAGGGGCCAAGCGGGAAAGTCACAAGCCTAAAATTGGACCATGGGACCCTCCATGGAGCCCTAGATGGGCCGTGAAGGGGACCACAACCCGTTATGGTGCTCGTGAAGATGTTCCAAGAACCTGCCCATGAAGGTTCCCCTCCCACGGACCCTTAGATAGCCTTTGGTGAGGATAACGAGCCATTAAAGTGGTCGTGAAGGGGTTGGGGCAGTAGGGGTTCTCCCCTAGCCACTGGTCAAGGACCACGGGCATCTAAACTGCCCGTAAAGCCCCAAATGGACCGTGAAGTCGTCTGTGAAGGGGGTTTATCAGACTTAGAGTTTAGGGTCAACTTCGAACGAGCATATCTTTTAGCACAAAATGAATTAGGTGGCCCATGACCTATCAAATTAAAGATCTCTGAGTCATCTTTCCAATTATACCGAGTTTCCTAATTCCAAGCTCGAAGTAAAAATTTATGTGTGAAATAGTGAAGACCTGTCGCGCAGAGTTTCTTCACGTCCCGTTAGACGGGCTGTGGTACTCTAAACGACTCATTTTGGCTTTCCAGTGAGCAAAATTTGGCAATTTTAAGTCAGGGGTCATTGGGTATTTTCCCAATTAATTTTAACTCAATACTACGTCGTTTTTCCTTCTACCCAAAGCCCAATAAAATGATTTTAAACCCCCTAAATTACCCAAACTCAATTCATTCTCTTAAATTTCCAAAAGTTGATCAAGCTCCTCCTCTCAAATATTTCTCTCTAAAGAAAGAAGAAGAAGTCAAGTTAGGGTTTCAAGATCAAGGCTCCAATTAACCAAATTTCTTAAGGGCTTTGAACTTCAAGGTATGATAGTCTTCATCTATGGAGCTCTTTCCTCCATAGAGTTCCTAAATTTTCCAATTTACAAAGCTAGAAATGCTAATTGAAGTTAGGGTTTTCTTCCATGTCATGGGTTCCTTTCAATGTTGATCCAATTGATTGTTTTATAACTTTTTATGCATGAATTGAAGTAATTACATGTTTTTAAGATGAATCCCCATGAACCCATGCGTAATCCATGTTTTCTAAGCTATTCTTTGATAAGACAAGCGGCGACTACCCATGTCTCTTAAAGATAATACAACTTAAGATTAATAATTTTTATGTGAGTTTTATTCTTAGCAGCGAGTGGGCACGTAGCGACCCCATGTCCCATAATTATGTGCCACCATAGGATGATTGTCTAAGAGAGACGATGATGGTCTTAGATAGACATTAGCTAGTTGATCTTCATAAGCTAGGAGTTCATGGTTTTACCTTGGCAAGTTGGACACTGATTTTTCAGTGTGGAAGCATTACATTGGATTCCATATTATAGCTCACATGGTCTCTATGTCGGTTGAGGCTACTTCCCACAATAATAATGAACTTAGGTTACGTCAATAAGTGTTTCACATGTTTTCAAAGATGATTTTACTTGCATTGACCATGATTACGATTTATGTTTTCTAACCCTTTTATCTTGTGTTTTGACTTTGTCTTTGCATATCACGAAAAGTCCTTTTAGCATGATTTCATAACTTTTATGCATTGCTATCATACTTGGTACATTTTTGTACTAACACATACTCTTGCACATTATTTCACTAATATAGGGTCCGATGCTCCTATTCCACATCTTCATGGCTAGGGATCACTTAGTAGATATTGAAGATTGGTGAGTCCTCATGTTCTGAGGACCGAACCTTTATTGCTTATTGTCTTTATATTTTAGAGATTGTATGTGATGTACGGGTTACGTCCCGATCACTCTTGATGTATTAGATGGCTTTTAGATTATGTTGACTTCCACTTCATTTTGACAAAACTCTTTTATGATATAAACTGTCCTTTAAACTTGTTAGATTCTATTATCTTCCTTATGTATGCTAAGTGGCTTGTGTAGGGCTTCTTGGGGTCTTATACGCCATGTCACGTCTAGGGTCTACTTTGGATCGTGAAACAAACTGTTAGTGACATGAACACTTGAAACATGTCAATTACAAAACTTTGCAAGTAAAACTGATCAACTTAGAAGTTTTGTGTAACTTTGAGTGCAATAAATAAAAATGTCAAGTTTGTGTTGAATCTAAGTATGCTAAGCATTCTTAAAAATCCGTTGAAAGGAATTCTAATCCCTTAGAGTTGATTTATACTGGCATTTGTGATATGAGGTCAACACCATATCGTGGTGAGAAAAAGTATCTCATAACTTTTATTTACAATTGCATTAGATACGGTTATGTCTATTTGTTGAATGTTAAGGATGAAGCAATAGAAATGTCTAGGCAATATAATATTGATGTTGAAAATCAGTTGGGAAAAATATAGAAAGTGATAGGGATGGATAGTATAAATTTCCTTTTGCATAAATATGTTTGGAAATTTGGATAATCCATCAAACTACTGCCTATTCACCTTAATCTAATGGAAATGCAGAATAAAAAAAATTGGACTTTTAAGGAAATGATGGCTACATTACTTATAAGTTCAAGTGTACCACAAAACTTGTGTGGAGAAGTTATTCTTACAGCAAAAGGGAACAACAAAAAAGGTTTGTCTCTTCAGATAAAGCAATAAAAAGTTTTGTTTGTTCAGGAAACAATCTATTCCATATGAGAAATGGAAAGAAATGAAATTCAACTTAAAATATTTCAAAGTGTGGGGGTGTTTAGCCAAAGTCCAAGTTTCTATTCCTAAACGGATTAAAAAGGACCTAATATTTTGGATTGTAAAATTAGACTTGAGTAGTCTAGTGAAGGGTCCAAAATACCTTGGAAAGAACAAAAGAAAAATCTACTTAATAAAGAGATTCAGAGGCATAGTAAATGTCAAAGGAAATTCACTTCCTTCGGATTTGATTTTGTAACATTTCCTATGTATTTTGTGGACTCATCCATTTGAAAAGATGGTGTCAATAGTGAGATTGATTCAATCTTGAACAACCATATTGGAAGTTGATTGATGTTCCTTCAGGAAATAAACCTTTGGGTTCAAAGTGAATCTTTAGAAGGAAAATGAAAGTCGATGGAACTGTTGACAAATACAAAGCAAGACTATTTGTCAAAGGCTTTAGACAAAAAAAAGGTCTTGATTTTTTCAACACATACTCACTACTAACTGGAATTACATTCATTCGGATGTTAATTGCATTAGCTGCGGTATATGACCTCCAAATTCATCAGATGAATGTGAAAAAGACTTTCTTAAATGGAGAATTGGAGGAAGATATTTACATGGAACAACCCGAGGGTTTTGTGGTTCCTGGTGAAGAAAAGAAAGTGCAAACCTGTTAAGTTACTCTATGGACTAAAACAAGCACCCAAACAATGACATAAGAAATTTGACCAAACCATGTTGGCAAATGGATTTAAGAATGATGGAAGTGATAAATGTCTTTACATTAAAATCACAAGGTCATTGTTTGTTTGTATATTGATGACATGTTGATCATCAGTAGAGACACTGATGACATAAATACTACTAAATATATGCTAGAAAGCTACTTTGATATGAAAGATCATGGAGTTGCTGATGCAATCTTAGGTATAAGAATCCTTAGAACTCCATAATGTTTAGCATTGTCACGGTCTCATTACATTGAAAAGGTACCTGACTAGTTTAAATATTTGAATTTTAATATTGTCAAGACTCCAATAAATGTGATCTTTGCACTTCAAAGAATGAAGGCGAAAGTGACTCACAATTGGATTATGCTAGAGTATTGGGAAGTATGATGTATATCAGGAAGTGCACGCGATCAGATATAGCCTGTGATATTAGTAAACTTAGTTGGTTCATGAGTAATCCCAATCGAACTCATTGGATGACAATGAAAAGAGTTTTGGGGTATTTAAAACATACTCAAAACTATGTATTGCATTATAACAAATATCCAGCAATATTGGAAGTAAGTAGTGATGCAAATTGGATCACCGGATCAAATAAATTGAAGTCCACGAGTGGATATGTATTTACTCTTGGTGGAGGGACAATCTCGACTCTCTTTTAAATTTTCTAGTTACATAGACGTGTATGTGGTTCTTTCAATGTACTAAATGCCATGTCGTATGAATTATATTTAGTTTTATAGAAGAACTGATTTTAGGAATTTTGTATTATATAAATTTTGGTACTAAATTATCTTTGTTTCATAATAAGAAAGAGCATATTGTATAAAAAGTTGAGGGAATATCTTAAAATTATGTTTGATTTTCATAAGATTTTCAGTAATACCTTTTCATTTAGAATATGAAAGTTGAATAATTATTTTATTTGAATTACTTTACTTACATTATATATATATATATATATATATATATATATATAGTTAGTTAGTTAGTTCTGTAGTTTTTAAATTTATATTGTTGTTTCCTATTGTTAATGGACCAATGTGATTTTCTAACTATGTTCATCTCCCTCTTTTTCTCTGTTTTACATGACGTTCAGAATCATCAGGAGTCTCAAATGAGACTCAACTCCTTCGCTTGACCTCGAGCATACAACAACACTCTTTTAGTTTCAGCCGCATACCTCTTTTGCCTCCTTGTAATACATCGGAACAAAAAAGAAATTGAGTACAAGAGGACTCTCATTCATTTTTTGATTTCTCTCTCTCTCTTAAAAAATAAGAGAAGAATGTCTTTTATATATTTGTTTGTGATTGAATAAATGACTTTTCTTTTCCTTATTTGTGATTATTTGTTCGATTATTTAGGAGACTTAACCGTAGAATGTTTGAACCTCTAGAGGGGAGATTGGGATGTTGTTTTATAAGTCTTAAGAAAATCTTTTTCCTTAACCGCTTCTAGTTTGTATTTTTGAGTTGTTTTATTTAATGTTTCTTTATTTATACTATTAAATCGCATAGAGGTCTTATGTAATATTCAAGTATTTTTAAATAATGTGATAACCCAATATTTTTGTAGTTCTACATAGTCTTCTATCTAACATAATCAAAATTTCTTCAGGATTCAAGGTATTTTCCAAATAAAAAGTGGTATTTCATCCCAGACAAATTCTTAGTTTATAGGGAATATTTTCTAGATTTCAATATAAGGTTTTTAATTAATGATTTCCTTTATCATAGAAAAATCCATTTTAAATTCAAACTCCTTTGGGTCCATTTCAAATCAATTATTGTTTTTCCCATATTTTGATTAATACAATTTTTTATAAGAACTTCTTTCCAATATTATGTTATATCGTGTATTTTAAATAACTAGCACACTTATATACTTATAAACTGTCACGCCCCGAGCCTACACTCAGGACGTGACCAGCACTTGAGAATCATTGCTGGTCCTAGAGCGAACCCTTGGCTTGGCGGAAGACTTACTCAAGCAATATGCGGCTTAAACAAAATTTCAATCATGTAAACTAAAAATATTCATTTCATAATATTTGGAAATACTCAAGCGATAATAATAATTTGCAAAACATCTCAAGGAAAAGTAAATAGTGAGAGACTCCTCAGCTCTATCTATTCATGAAGCCTCTATTATTCAAGATGGATGTCGAGACAAGACCCACAACATCTCAACAGAACTAACTAGAAAATAAATGTGAAGTCCTCCAGAATGCAAGGAGGTTCACCCAAGCTATCTGAAGTGCAAAGTGATCTCAACGAAGTGCCTGTTGATGATCCTAAATACTTGTATCTGCATCATAAAAAGATGCAGATCGAATGACACCAGTACATTGAATGTACGAGTAAGTAATAAAGGTGAATGAATAAATAACAGAACTGATAAGGCTGGAAGAATACTCACCTCAACTCAGCTCAATACAAAGTAATAATAAGAGATGAAATACTTAAAGCTTCATAAATAAAACATGCTAACTCAAGGATTTATATAAAAATACAATAAATTACTCTTTACTCTTATTTGGGAGATTCTCTAACCGACAACCATCATTATGAGCTATGTGATGATACATCGTCTCACCCACGCTACCAAAACTGTCTTATACCTTGTCGGGGTATAGAACGTCTCAACTAAGTGGATCCACTAAAGCTATGCTTGAAAGTATTAAGGAGTAAAAAGTATGATCCGTTACCCATTTTGGCTATATGGTTTATGTGGAATGTGAGTTGTCTGAACTCTTCCTCATATAGGTTCTCAATACTACTCCAATAAATATATACTCATGCTCAAGTAGAAATATTCTTTCTCTGTTTTGAGGTAATTACTCAAAAGATCCTCTTTATGAGGCAATGTCTCAATTATCTCTCGAAACTCTTTTAACTCTTTATGAAAATCGAAGTTCTCTTTCTCAATGTAAAAATGATACATTTGGGAATCAATCAGTCCCCTCCTACTTTACTCAAAATCATTCATTAAACTCTACTCAAAACTCATCTTTATTTTCTCAAACATCAATTTAAGGCAAAAGAGTTTGGCTAAAAGATTCTCAATAATAACTCAATAATAGGGTTCATGCTGAAAAATAGACCTGAACAATCAACTCAAGATTTTCAACGTAAGATATAGCAACTCAAAATAAGGAATAGAACTCAGAACTCAACAACGATACTCATCTCAAGAATTATCAAAACTAAGGATGTAACCCTAAATTATTCTTTACTAATATATAATAGATGTAAGGCATGAGAAAGAACTCAGTCCATCACTATGATAGCCTTACATATCTAGGAAGAACAAGTTCTTGGGAAAATCAACGAAATTCGAAGAACATTAGAAAACCCTAGCTTTTCCCCTGTTGAATCCTCGCTCTAAGTCTTTGAAGTGTTAAAGAACGTAAAATAATTGTTTAACATATTTAGATCCTTGATAGGGTGAAAAAGGGTCGTGGTTTAGGCTTAGAAGGGGTGGGAAATGACTAAACTACCCTTCTTAAAAACTGACGAAAAACCTTCTACGGATCTATCTACGGTTCATGGTTTGTTCTACGGACAGAAGATCCCATTCATGGAATTTATATTAAAATTTAAAGCTCAAAAATTCATTTTACGGGTCCAATCTACAACCTGTAGAAGTTTCTATGAATCGTAGATCCAATCCGTAGACTTAATAGAATTTTTTGAGCTCAAAAGTCCATTCTGCGGGTCCAAACTATGGCCCTTAGAAGTTCCTACGGACTGTAGAATGGATCCATAAGAATTGGACCTCAAAATTTAGAGTCTCTGATGATTTTGATGACTTGATAGTACGGGTCGTAGTTCAATCTATGACCTGTAGATTGCATCTGTAGTTCACAAACACATAAAACTCTTATATGGAAGTATATGGTAAAACTGTCATAAATTTTTACTCCAAACTCGAAATTGAGCAAACTTGATGGCTTTGAAAAGAGGGCTCAAAGAACTTCAATTTGATAGGTCACGGGCCACATAATTCATTATGTGCTGGGAGATATGATTGTCTGAAGTTGACCTAAGTAAAATCTTATGTCAAAAACTTAATCGGTAAGAAAGCTTTCAACTCAACTTTGTGCTAGGAGGTTCTTGTGACCTTAAGTCATATCCCAATCCATTCAAAAATTTAAGAATTAACCTTTACACATATGAGCAATTTAAGAATCACCCGATACGATTTTATATGCAAATAAAGAATGGTTTGGGCCTTAGCTTAGAAATTTTTGGGGTATTTCAGTATCTCCCCCTTGGAATCATTATTCCTTGAATGATGGCTAAACTAAGCATGAAAAAGGCCGGGAAATGTTTAGCAACCCAATCTAATACAAAATACACATAAAACTGATAAACTCGAAATGCTGGAGTAGGGACTGAATTGAATGAGTACTTTAGGAAGAGTTAATACCTTAGACTGGAACTAAATCAGAGGAAAAGAGATGAGGGTATCTAGTTTTCATGTCCTCCTCAGCTTTCCTTGTTTATGTAACACCCCATATCCAAAAAAGGGAAATGAATCAGATTTTGGAAAGTTGCAGGTGCCAGCCACGGAGGCCAACCATGGCTCGTGGGTAGAATCACGGACCGTAGTATGGTCCATGGATTGGCCACCCTGCCAAATGTTTTGAGGCTCAAGACAACGGCCTGACCTATGGACCGTAGGTGTCACACCCCAAGGCTACCCTCTTGACGTAACACGGGACCTAGGATCAAAAGTGACCCCAAGCTAACCCTGTCTGGCATATCATAAGCATACTGAAAGATAACAAAATAAACAAGAACTATGTGGAAGCTAAAACAGTGGTTATCTGAAAAATGGGGAATACCCAACTAGTCTGAATGCATAAACCATACTAAGAGTTTAATAAAAACTGAAAGATCAGACTTAACAAGTCAAGCTGATACTACTACTATGTCTGAAAAGCCTCTACTGACTATAGCTGCTGGGACATGCCCCCAGCTAACCCTAACAAAACTGAAAACTGAAATGAAAAGCATGTTTATTGTCTTCGAAGTACGAGGACTCACCACTGAAGCTACTGAATACGGATCGGGAACCGATCTAAGCATGATCTGGATGCTGGGTACCTGAACGTACATGATAAAAGGATGTAGCACAGAGTATGCATCAGTACTTTTAATGTACTGAGCATGCAGGATATAGATACTGAGTTGAACAAACATATATAAGCTGAAAACAAGGCATAACTGAGCAATACTGTAAATACTGAAAAGAGAACTGAATGCAATGACCAAGTGCTAATCAGGAACATGACATGCTAAACTGAATACTGAAGTATATACTGAAAACCAGGTCAAATGCACTAAGAGTCTGACTGTGGGAGCTACTATTGACCGACATAAAATCACGTGAGCTAAACATGGAGTCCGATGTATACGCCCCATCGAGAGGACCCAATATACCTTGCCAGGGGTATAAAGGCATGACTGGCGTGATCACTAAATCTGATGCCCACAGAGGGGACTTATATTCCTATGGGGGCACGCAGTTTTGGGACTATGAGGGTACGCTGAACCCTGGTTAAACTCGGTGCTAAGTCTACTCCCAACTGAATATGTATATGACTGAAATGTAACTGAAATATTGAATGGCTAAAAATACTGACTTGCTAACTGAGAATGCAACATTTATATACTGATAATGAAACATTCGATATCTGGAGCATGATTTATCTGTTTAACAGACCTAGCAAGTGTAATTCATGAACTAATAGAATCTACACAAACTAGGGTTCTTAGTTTCATACAAGGAACTAAACAACGTTTCTAAGAAAACATGATATTTATATTATGGATACCATATCAACTGAAATCATAACAATTCTCCAAGATTTTACAAACCCTAGGTCTAAACAAGATATAGAGAATCAAGGAACTGACAGAATTCTAGGGACCTAGTGGAAGAAAGGAACCCACTAGTAAAATCCCACATACCTGGTGACGAAATCTATGGAGAAATCCTTCGATTTCGGGGCTGGAACTGAAGAAAACTTGCTACGTGTTCTTGAGAAAGCTAGTGCTTCTTTCTTCTCCTTTTTCTCTAAGTTTTGGTGATTTTTGGGAATAGAGGTTTTTGATAGGTTCTGATTAAATTATTAGGCTTAAACTGAGTAAAACGACGTAGTTTAGGTAT
The DNA here is from genome assembly GCA_029582245.1 of Solanum etuberosum. NCBI lineage: Eukaryota > Viridiplantae > Streptophyta > Magnoliopsida > Solanales > Solanaceae > Solanum > Solanum etuberosum. Next base: position 53,659 of record JAJONR010001987.1, on the reverse strand, counting down.
TAAACGACATAGTTTAAATGCCCAATGCATAGAGGAAAATACCAGCACGACCCTGACTTAAAAGCTGACGAGGCCATCGACGGACCTGACCAACGGATCGTGGACTGACCGACGAACTATTCTGGCAGGGCATTGTTTGGCATCTGGGGTTTGGTTTTGAGGGTCACGATCCACGGACCCCGGACCACGGACCGTGGTTCCACCCACGGTCCGTAGGTCCGGCCGTAGGTCTTGGTTCTTCCTGGAATTTTAGGGTGGCCAACCACAGACCCTACCTACGTTCTGTGGTCCAGACCACGAGCCGTGGTTTGGCCTCCATCGGTGGCACCGGTAAGTTCTGGAAATCTGCATTTTGGTCTTTCTCGAATCCGGGGTGTTACAGTAGGTTAGACCACGGTCTGTGGTTCGAAGGCCCAGAAATAAGGTCCAGATGACCAACGACGGTCCACTAGGACGGACTGTAGCGACCCTTTCGGAAGGATACTACCACTAAAGAGGAAATATAATTTAATACTTGCGACATTTAAAAGATATTAACGAAGGGCATATTGATTATAATCTAGTAAAGGAATTAGGTTCATAAAAAAAATAGTTAAGGAAGTGAAGCCTGCCTATTTACACATTAATTTGATGTCAAATTGATATTGCGCAGAATTTTAACTTGTGGCGGAAGAACCCTTCCAAAATAATCTAAGTAAATAACTTACGAGATTTTCATGCATATATTATCCTCACGCTTAAAAATGATATTTAAAGGATATTACCAACTTCCGAGTACCAAAATTAGCCGGTTCATGCTTCACCCAAACATTCAAACAAATAGTAAATTTATTATATTACAAGACTTGGGTTTACACACCCCGAAAAGAACAAAACATATAGCCATATTTATATTACAACCCATGGTGACATGATCAAATTAGCTTTCAAAATTTCATGTAAATGTACAACACATAGATTATGTACAAGTCCCAAGGTTTATACAAAATATAGATGCCTATATGCAAATGTGATCTTCCTTAAGGCTCTCAAAATCTCCATCTCCAATGGCCAGCTTCAAGCATCCTCTCGATCATTCCCTACGATAGAAACAACTATCGCTAAGCGTATAGCTTAGTGGTGTAAAAACTATATGTTCGGAGCCCTCAGATTCACCAACTACCTTTCTCAAGTCATGGACAGCACAATTGAAACATAATAAATAAATCAAGTAAACAATATATAAAGAGTATCAAGTTCGATAATTAAAGATCCAAATGTTAAGAACGGTCATAGTACCATTTTCTAAGAGATTCAATAACAAGGCTCGCCCAGTATATACATCATGTCGTCACACCAAGCATAAGCAGGTATCAAGAAGGACCGACGCCCTGCATCCAGAAGGGTCAAAGCCCAATAATCAAGAGAACCAAGAACCATATTAAAAATGGCTTTCTAGTTCGTACTTAAAATGGACAACTTCCATACTTATGACGAACTAAAAATCCAGAGTCAAGATGGCAAATGATCCAAATCAAGAGGCATGCCAATAGTGACAAAGTCACAGCCACAAGAAGGAAACGGTCCCAACAAGAGTGCCAGGTGATCAAACAATCCGTACAAGTGGGCGAGTTACACAAGTGTCTTTAATGTCTGAAAGGATACCAACACGACAATGCAAAGTGACAAGAGGTAACCAAGGTACCAAGATAAACTTTCAAATATACCAGCAGGTAACAAGAGTACAAGTACAAGTTTATACACAAACCTCAGTGCTTTAGCATAGAAACAGTCCAACAGAACTTCAAGAGTTCAAACCGTAGACCAACCAACGTATCAAGGTCCTCAACTTGTTCACGAGTATATACAACCTTAAAAATAAAATTAAATAAATTATTTAATTCCTAGAAGCTCAATAATGTTGACGTAAAATAGGATTATCATAACAAGTAAGCTTAGCCTGTACAAATACGATTATGCTCCCAAAACAGTAATTCTGGCCAGCCTAGTACCTCATGTCGCAACTTAGATTTGAAAAGGAAAACGGCAAAAATGGACTTTATATCCTTCATGTAAGATTTAGGTACATCTATTAGGGTTTCAAATAATCAAGAATCACCGTAAAATATATTTTTTACAAATATATATATAATCAAAATACTAACAGTTGATCATACAGGATTTCTAATTCCGAAATCTGGACAGAACTTGTCCTATGTTGCGTCCCATATTTTGAATCCATAACAGCTAAATTAGAGTTTTATATAAACATAAGAGTTTTAGGTATATGAATTATCTTTCCAAATCATATTTATTCACTGTAAACGAAGTTCCGTAGAACTACATATGCTAAAAATACTAAACACTACCCAGCTCAGAAACCGATTTCATCACTTACCCAAGGGAAGGGTGTGTCTCGAATTCCAGCCAAAAGGACCAAGTTTTTCTCTTGTGATTTTGAAGATAAACTGGTTAGATAATGTTCTAAGGTTCTTAGACTTCAGGGGAAACGAATTTCACTAGAGGAGGTGTGAAAATATAGTCTCAAAAGTGATGTTTATTACTTATACAGCTGTCACTAAAAGGTGGTTGCCCAACAAAAAGTTAGCTGCCCAAAATGCATACATATATACCTATATGTATATCCCTCACCTCGCTTCCTAGTTATAGGTAATTCTAATTAAAATTTTATGTAAATACCCCAATACAATCCCTTAAATTACGATCACAATTTATGTTAAGCAAGTTTGCAAATATCACAAATTTCAAGTTTCCAAAATGAGAATAAAACATACTATAGTAGTTAAGAAATGGGATATCAACATGCGACTCTTGGTTACTATTTAGGGGTGTTACAACTCTCTCCCCCTTAAAGAAATTTCGTCTCGAAATTTATATTACACTAAATCCAAAACAAGTGCGGATACTGGGTCCTCATGTCTTCTTCTCTCTCCCAGGTAGCTTCTTTTCCCGAATGGTTCCTCCAAAGTACCTTTACTAAGTGGATTCTCTTGTTTCTAAGTTGCTTTACTTCTCGAGCTTGAATTAGGATAGGTTCTTCATTATACGTCAAGTCAGTATTAACCTCAATAGATTCAACTGGAAGAACATGAGATGGATCAGAACGATATCTTCTGAGCATAGAACATGGAAGACATTGTGGATCTTGTCTAACTCAGGTGGCAAAGCTAATTTATATGCAACTGGTCCAACTCTTTCAAGTATCTCATAAAGTCCAATAAATTGGGGACTAAGCTTTCCTTTTTGGTCAAATCTCATAATCTTTTTCCATGGAGACACCTTTAAGAATACTTTATCTCCAACTTCATATTCAATATCACGCCTTTTAAGATCAGCGTACGACTTTTGTCTATCCGAAGAAATCTTTAGATGATCCTTGATAATTTTTACCATGTCCTCTGTTTGTTGCACAATTTCAAGACCAATAAGATTTCTTTCACCAACTTCACTCCAACAAAGAGGGGTCCGACATTTTCTTCCGTATAAGGCTTCATAGGGAGGCATTCCAATACTCGATTGGTAACTGTTATTGTAAGAAAATTCTATCAAAGCCAAGTGTTTGTCCCAACTACCCTCAAACTCCATAATACAAGGTCGAACCATATTCTCCAAAATTTGTATCACTCTTTCCGACTGACCGTCTGTCTGAGGATGGAACGAAGTGCTAAATTTCAACTTAGTACCCAAAGCTTCCTGCAAGCTACCCCAAAATCTAGATGTAAACCTTGGGTCTCGGTCAGATACAATAGACACAGGGATCCCATGTAGTCTTACAATCTCATTAATGTACAATTCAGCTAAACGCTCAAGTGAGTAATCCATCCTGATTGCTAAGAAGTGAGCACTCTTGGTTAGCCTGTCCACAATCACCCATATTGCATCATGATTTCTCTGAGTGCGAGGAAGTCCAGAAACAAAGTCCATAGTTATTCTCTCCCATTTCCATTCTGGCATCGACAAGGGCAATAGTAAACCGACTGGGACCTGATGTTCTGCCTTTACTTGTTGACAAACCAAAAATTTGAAATGAACTCTGTGATGTCTCACTTCATACCATTCAACCAATAATTTTCTTTGATGGTCTGGTACATCATTGTACCCCCAGGATGCATTGCATATGGTGAAGTATGTGCTTCATTTAATATTTCCCTCCTCAATTTGTCATCATTAGGGACGCATAACGTATTTTGATAAAATAATCCACCATCCTCTATTAATGTAAAATCAAGCTTTTCCCTATTTTGAACTTCTCTGGTGAATTTTACAAGTTTCTCATCTAAATTTTGTGCTTCTTTCACCTGTTCAAGTAATATTGGCCTTACTTGCAAATTAGCAATAACTGAACCATTTGAATCAAGTGTAAAACAAACATTCATGGATCTTAAATCAAGGAACAAGGGCAAAGGACTCAAAGAAATGCTTGCGAAGGATTTTCAACTTAAGGCATCTGCAATCACATTAGATTTACCTGGATGATAATCAATCGTGCAGTCATAATCCTCGATGAGTTCAAGCCATCTACATTGTCTTAGGTTTAGCTCCTTCTAAGTACCCAAGTACTTTAAGCTCTTGTGATCAATGAATATATGAAATTTCTCTCCATACAAATAATGCCGCCATATTTTTAAAGCAAACACTATAGCAGAAAGTTCAAGGTCATGATTAGGATAATTCAATTCATGCGGTTTTAATTTCTGAGAGGCATAAGAAATTACCTTCCCTTCTTGCATCAAAACGCATCCTAGACCATTGTGAGAAGCATCACTGTATACTACATACTCTTTCCCCTCAATTGGTAGAGTAAGTATAGGCGCTTGAGTCAACAAGGATTTGAGAGTTTCAAAGCTCTCTTGGCATTTGTCATCCCAAATAAACTTTACTTCCTTCTTCTAGAGCTTAGTCAAAGGGGAGGCGATAATGGAAAAGCCTTTCACAAATCTTCTATATTATCCTGCTAAGCCCAAGAAACTTCTTACCTCAGTTGGACTTTTGGGAGGTCTCCATTCAACAACTGCTTGTATCTTACTAGGATCCACCTTCACGCCTTCGGTTGATACAACGTGTACCAGAAAATCCACTTCATCAAGCCAAAATTCACACTTGGAAAGTTTAGCATAAAGTTCTTTCTCCTTCAAAATTTGCAAAATAATCCGGAGGTGTTTATCATGGTCTTCACTACTTCTGGAAAAAATTAAAATATCATTTATAAAGTCAACCACAAAATGATCAAGATAAGGCTTGAATACTCGATTGATTAAATCCATGAATACCGCAGGAGAATTTGTCAATACGAATGGCATCACCAAAAATTCATAATAACCATACTGAGTTCTAAAAGCAGTTTTAGGAATATCTTTCTCTCTAACACGCAGTTGGTGATATCCAGACCTTAAATCAATCTTTGAGAATACTTTGGCACCCTTCAGTTCGTCAAACAAATCATCGATCCTTGGTAGTGGATATTTGTTCTTGATTGTTATTCTGTTCAATTGTCTATAGTCAATACAAAGCCTAAGAGTGCCATCTTTCTTCTTTACGAATAAAACAGGGGCTCCCCAAAGAGAAACACTAGGTCGAATAAAACCTTTCTCAATAAGTTCTTGTAATTGAGCTTTCAATTCTCGTAACTCTGCTGGAGCCATTCTATAAGGAGTGATAGAAATAGGGGTAGATCCAGGAATAAGCTCGATTGGAAATTCAACCTCTCTTTCTGGGGGCAACCCAAGAAGATTTTCTGGGAAGACTTCTGGGAAATCACATACAGCAGGTATGTCCTTGATACAAGGACTCTCCAACTGTGTATCAACTATGTGAGAAGGGTATGCCCCACAACCTTGACGCATCAACTTTCTTGCCTAGGCCGCATAAATAATACTAGATGTCAATGATCTTTCACCTTGTACAATGATGTGTGAAAATGTAGGATCTTTAAAATTCACATGCTTTGACCTACAATCTACCACTGCATGATATTTATAAAGCCAATCCATCCCGATAATAACATCATAATCCTTGAAGGGCATTTCAATCAAATCAGCAGGGAAGACTAGGTTTTGAATCACGAAGTGACAAGCTCGGTAAATTCGATTACACACAACTTGATAACCCAAAGGACTTTCAACCAGCACATCATAATTAAGTCTCATAGATTTCACGTTTTCAAGAAGAACAAGTGATGAACAAATATAGGAATGTGTAGAACCAGGATCAAACAGTGTAAACACACATAAGCCAAATAAGTGAAATTTACCAACAACCACATCTTGTCCATCTTGATCATCCCTCTGTCTCATAGCATAAGCGCGTGTAGCTGCCCTTGGTCCACTAGCTTTATTAGCTCCACTTGCACCCGCTGCTTGGGTGTTTTTATGTCTTGCACCTTTATTAGTTTGAGGAAGATTAATAGAAGGCTTATGAACTGAGCCTTCAGTTTTCAAGGAAAGAGCATTATTAGGACAATCCTTCACTTTATGATCAAAGCTCCCACAATTGAAACATGCACCAGAAGCTCACTTGCAAGTACCATAATGATTCTTTCCACATTGTGGACAAGTGGGAACGCGAGCCTTGCCTTGGCCATAATTTGGAGTGCTAGCTGTAGAAAAATCTGATTTGTTTTGCTATTGTTGAGGTGGCCTGATATCACTACCAGCCTTAGAATCATCAAACCTTCCCCTTTTCGATGGACCTCCAAAATCTGGTCTAGGCTTTCAGAATTTGTTTTCATTTCTACTAGCTTCTTCTTTATCAAGTCGTTCCCAAGTAAAAGCAGCAGACACTAACTTACAAAAGTTCTCATGTTGCAGGATCGCCACATTCTTCCTAATGGAATCATTTAAAATGTCTTTAAATTTCCTGCACTTGTCTTTTTCCTCTTTAATAATACCTCCTGCATAACGAGAGAGCCTTAGAAACTTCTGTTGGTACTCAGCAATAGACATGCCTCGTTGCCTTAAATTCAAAAACTCCTTTTTCTTTGCATCACAATAAGCAGGTGGGACATACTTCATACGAAATTCCTTAAGAAAATCATCCCAAGTAAGAACTGGAGGTTTTACCTTCGCATTCGGAACACTTACCCACCAATCGTCAGCATCCTTTTGTAATAGTGAAATAGCATACTTAAATTTGGCAACATCTGAACACTCCAACTGCTCAAACACCCTCTCCATGTGCTCCAGCCATTGTTCAGCATCAGTGGGATCAACAGTTCCTTCAAACTCCACTCCATCCATTTTCCTCATTTTCTCAAAGTTAATCCCGTTGAGATCATGCATCGATTCATCCATGTGGTGGAAGAATCCAGCCATTTGTTGAAAAGGAGGATTCATGGCTTGAGTACCACGACTCATGTGAGGATGTGAACCAACTCTTACACCTTCATGGTTTCCCACTTCAGACCCACTAGTGTGGGGAACATATTGTTCTGAGAAATGTTCTCCAACCCCTTCCAGTGCATGAGGTTGGGAAACAGAGGTACATGAACCTTCACGAGCAGCTTCCATAGGTGTGTTAGAAGAAGAGGCCATAACTTAAGTCCTTCAAAAGGGAAGATTACATTGCATTAGAGACATGTACTTGATGCATATGCACTATACATGCGATAAAAATAATATAAACCAAGTAAGTCAACAAATAATCTAAATAGAACCTTTTTCGAAAGCGAACAAGTATACAAGTAATTCACAGCAAAAGTCCTAGAACCACAAACCTAGGCTCTGATACCAACACTTGTAGCGACCCTTTCAGAAGGATACTACCACTTAAAGAAGAAATCTAATTTAATACTTGCGACATTTAAAAGAGATTAACAAAGGGCATATTGATTATCATCTAGTAGAGAAATTAGGTTCATAAAAAATTAGTTAAGGAAGTGAAGCCTGCCCATTTACACATTAATTTGATGTCAAATTGCTATTGGGCAGAATTTTAACTTGTAGCGAAGAACCCTTCCAAAATAATCTAAGCAAATAACTTACGAGATTTTCATGCATATATTATCCTCACGCTTAAAAATGATATAAAAAGAATATTACCAACTTCCGAGTACCAAAATTAGCCGGTTCATGCTTCACACAAACATTCAAACAAATAGTAAATTTAGTATATTACAAGACTTGGGTTTACACACCCCGAAAAGAACAAAACATATAGCCATACTTATATTACAACCCATGGTGACATGATCAAATTAGCTTTCAAAAATTCATGTAAATGTACAACACATAGATCATGTACAAGTCCCAAGGTTTATACAAAATATAGATGCCTATATGCAAATGTGATCTTCCTTAAGGCTCTCAAAATCTCTATCTCCACGACCAGCTTCAAGCATCCTCTCGATCATTCCCTACGATAGAAACAACTATCGCTAAGCATATAGCTTAGTGGTGTAAAAACTATAGATTCGGAGCCCTCAGATTCACCAAGCTACCTCTCTCAAGTCATGGGCAACACAATTGAAACATAATAAATAAATCAAGTAAACAATATGTAGAGTATCAAGTTCTATATTTAAAGATCCAAATGTCAAGAACGCTCATAGCACCATTTTCCAAGAGATTCAATAACAAGGCTCGCCCAATATATACATCATGTCGTCACACCAAGCATAAACAGGTATCAAGAAGGACCGATGCCCTACATCAAGAAGGCTCAAAGCCCAATAATCAAGAGAACCAATAACCATATTAAAAATGACTTTCTAGTTCGTACTTAAAATGGACAACTTCCATACTTATGACGAACTAAAAATCCAGAGTCAAGATGGCAAATGATCCAAATCAAGAGGCATGCCAATAGTGACAAAGTCACAGCCACAAGAAGGAAAAGGTCCCAACAAGAGTGCCAGGTGATCAAACAATCCGTACAAGTTTATACACAAACCTCAGTGCTTTAGCATAAAAACAATCCAACACAACTTCAAGAGTTCAAACCGTAAACCAACCAACATATCAATGTCCTCACCTTGTTCACAAGTATATACAACCTTAAAAATAAAATTAAATAACTTCTTTAATTCCTAGAAGCTCAATAATGTTGACGTAAAACAGGATTAAGCTTAGCCTGTACAAATACGATTATGCTCCCAAAACAGTAATTCTGGCCAGCCTAGTACCTCATGTCGCAACTTAGATTTGAAAAGGAAAACGGCAAAAATGGACTTTATATCCTTCATGTAAGATTTAGGTACATATTTTAAGGTTTCAAATAATCAAGAATCACCACAAAATATATTTTGTACAAAAAGATATAATCAAAACACTAACAGCTGATCATACAAGATTTCTAATTCCGAAATCTGGACAGAACATTTCCTATGTTGCGTCCCATATTTAGAATCTATAACAGCTAAATTAGAGTTTTCCATAAACAAAAGAGTTGTAGGTATATGAATTATATTTCCAAATCATATTTATTCACTGTAAACGAAGTTCTAGAGAACGAGATATGCTTAAAATACTAAACACTACCCAGCTCAGAAACAGATTTCATCACTTACCCAAGGGAATGGTGTGTCTCGAAATCCAGCCAAAAGGACCAGGTTTTTCTCTTGTGATTTTGAAGAGCAACTGGTTAGATAATGTTCTAAGGTTCTTAGACTTCAGGGGAAACTAATTTCACTAGAGGAGGTGTGAAAATATAGTCTCAAAAGTGATATTTATCACTTATACATCTGTCACTAAAAAGTGGCTGCCCAACCAAAAGTTGGCTGCCCAAAGTGCATACATATATACCTATATGTATATCCCTCACCTCCCTTCCTAGTTATAGGTAATTCTAATTAAAATTTTATGTAAATACCCCAATACAATTCCTTAAATTACGATCACAATTTATGTTAAGCAAGTTTGTAAATATCACAAAATTTCAAGTTCCCAAAATGAGAATAAAACATACTGTAGTAGTTAAGCAATGGTATATCTACATGCGACTCTTGGTTAGTATTTAGGGGTATTACACGGACCGTAGATCATACCACGGTCCGTCTACTGGGGTCCGTTGGTGGTCAGCTGGCAGTTATTTTTAGGGTAGTTGGGTCTTTTCCTAATTAATTAGTTCCTATACTACGTTGTTTTACCCTTCACTAAGACCCCTATATAAGTATTTTCAACCCCCAAATTAGCCCATTCACTTCATTCTTCCAAATTCGCAAAAGAAGAACTCTCCAAAATATTTCTCTCTCTAGAAACTTGAAGAAGAAAAGAAGGATTCAACCTAGGGTTTCAAGTCAAGATCTCAATTCCTCCATTGAAGGATAGCTTTTGGATTCAAGGTATGATAGTTTTCATCCATGGATTCCTTTCATCCATGGAGTTTCCGAATTCCTCTATTTCAAAGATTAAAATTCCCCAATTGAGTTAGAGTTTTCTTCAATTACCATGGATTCTTTTGATTATTGGTTTATATGATTGAATTATGATCTCTTATGCATGAAATGATGAAATACTATGATTTTATGATGATTTCCCCCATGAACCCAAGTAATCCCTATGTTTTCAAGTTATGAATCATATGATGTGGGATTTTGAGTATAAAGCAAGTGTTTTATTAAATTAAGCATGTATTGCAAGCTTTACATGAATTTATTATGAAATCCACATCTAACCCATGTTTTCTACGCATTGATGATTAAATGTGGGTTTTGAACCTCAAGAGGTAAATTATGGACTTATGCATTTTTTATGAAATCTATGCCAATTGTTTAAGGATGCTTTGAGAGTAAAGTATAAATGATGATGTTGTGGTTGTGTTGTTGAAAGGACATTCTCACTAATTGAATCAAAGATTAAAAGTTATTTTACAAGGATAATGGATGGTGAAAGGTTTTCTCACTCACGGTCTAAGGAGCAATCCTAATGAAACTAGCTTGGATTGGTTATTATAGGGTACCTTTCCATGCTTAATAAGAACAAGTAAGAAATCACTATTCCATGGGATTTATGCTTCACACTGAGAGGATATTGAGATAAGAGCCCTCACGTCAGTACAACCCGGGTTTCTAGAAGCAATCTCCTTATCCCTTACATATGTGCCCCTATAGGATGATTGTCTCAAGAGACATTAGCTAGTGGACCCATTTAAGCTAGAAGTTAATGGTTCTACCTTGGGAAGTAGGATAACCCTTTTCGATGTGGGAGACACCGGGGGATTATGTTCTAGCTCACATGGTCTCTATGTCGGTTAACGCTAATTTCCCACATTAATAATGAACTAAGGTTACTTCAAAAAGTATCGCATATGAGTTCAAAGGTTTTTAAAGATGAAGTTAGCTTGCATTGACCTTGGTTTTATGACCTATATTTTCTAACTCTCTCATATCATGTTTTATCTTGGTCAATTGCATGTCATGAAATGAAATGTCCCTTTTTGCATGTTTTAAATGTTTTATGCATGGCTATCATACTTGGTACATTGTTTTGTACTAACGCATACTCTTGCCTACATTTTTTCAAATGTAGGGTCCGACAGACAGGTTTCCGAGTCTCGTGGCTAGTAGTTGAGTTCGAGATTTCCGAGCTTTGGTGAGTCCTCATGCTTCGAGGACAAAGTTTATTGTTTCACTTTCTTTCATGTATTTCTCTTTTGGACATGATGTGTGGGCTAGGCCCAATTTAATTCTATTGTATTAGATGACTATGATGAGACAAGAATTTAGACTTCCACTTTTATTTTATAAAATGTTTTGGACTTGGACTATTATTTTACTCCTATTGTTCTATTTACTATATTATGAGAACTAAGTGGCTTGTATGGGGTCCTTCGGGGTTCTATACGCCATGTTACATCTAGGGGGTACCCCTGGGTCGTGACAAACTTGGTATCAGAGCACAATGCTTAGAATGGTCCTAGGATGTCTCATAAGCCACGTCTAGTAGAGTCTTGTTCATGAGTGTGAAGCGCACCATATTTATGAATGAGAGGCTACAAGATGATTAGGAAACTCCACTTATTTCATTACTCATAAGTCGTGCGATAGAGTTTAACTCTATAAAGTCTCTCTCCTAATCCTTATCCTATGTTCTTCAGGATATGGCTACCCTAAGAGCTTATGCTAAAAGGAATATGAGGAAGAATGAGGAACAAGAAGCTCCTCCCCAAGATCCTCAAGTTCCGGTTGATCCTTTGGCCGAACAAGTGTCTAATGCGGAGTTTAGGACTGCTTTTCAAGTATTGGCTCAAGCGGTGATGGCCTAAGCCAATAGGGAGGTTGCGGTTCTCGTGAACCCAAATGTGGGTACGGTGGCTTCAAGAGTGAGGGACTTCACAAGGATGTATCCTTTGGAGTTTCATGGTTCTAGGGTTGAGGAAGATCCTCAAGAGTTTATTGATGAGGTCTACAAGGTTTTGATGATCATGAGAGTTACGCCGGTGAAAAAAGTGGAGTTGGTCGCTTACCAACTAAAAGGAGTGGCTCAAATATGGTATAATTAATGGAAAGAAGGGAGATCGAAAGATGCGGGTCCTCTTGATTGGGAGAAGTTTAAAGTCATTTTTCTTGATAGGTTCTTTCCCCTTGAGATGAGGGAAGCCAAGGTGCTTGAGTTCATTAACCTCCGGCAAGGGAGTATGAGTGTGAGGGAGTATGCTCTAAAGTTCACTCAATTGTCGAAATATGCTCCAACAATGGTTGCGGATTCAAGGGCTAGAATGTGTAAGTTCGTTTTGGGTGTGTCCAAAATGGTAGTTAAAAAGTGCCGAACCACCATACTCATTCATGAGATAGAAATCTCTCATCTCATGGTGCATGCACAATAAATTGAGGAAAAACATAAGGAAAAGTCTAGAGAGGTAAAGAGGGCTAAGACTGAAGATGGAAATTTCTCTCTTTCTAGGTTCAATGGACAAGGTCTTCCTAGATTTCGACAAAGGTTTTCCGGTCAATATTCCTCCAATGCTCCTCCAAAGTTCAACAAGGATAGCGTGTCTAACCCTCAGCCTCAAGGAGGTAATGGTAATGGCTCTTCATTGTCTAGGTCTACTTGTACTAAGTGTGGAAGGAAGCACGAGGGTAGGTGCCTAGCAGACACGGATGGTTGTTATGGTTGCGGTAAAAATGGTCACAAAATGAGGAATTGCTCGATGCTTACGGCTAAAGGAAGAGAGGGCAAGCAAGCTCCTTCTAGTGGATCGGGTTCCAATGCCCCTAAGCAAAACCGCTTCTATGCAATTCAGACTCGTAGGGAGCAAGAGAGTTCTCCCGATGTGGTTATCGGTACGTTGAAATTTTTTCAACTAGATGTATATGCTTTGATTGATCCCGGGGCTACTTTGTATTTTGAGATGCCATATGTGGCTATGAGATTTGATGTGCTCGCTGATGTGTTGTTAGGACCTCTTTCTGTCTCTACTCCTGTTGGTGATTCTATTATGGCTAAGAGGGTCTATAGAAAGTGTTCTGTTTCCTTGTCCCATAGAGTTACTCTTGTTGACTTGGTAGAGCTTGATATGTTAGATTTTGATGTTATCTTGGGTATGGATTGGCTGCACTCATGTTATGCTTCTATTGATTGTAGAACTCGTGTGGTCAAGTTTCAGTTTCCAAATGAGCCTGTCCTAGAGTGGAAGGGGGGGACTTCTATGCCTAAGGGTCAGTTTGTCTCTTGTCTTAAAGCTAGAAAGATGATTTCTAAGGGTTGCATTTACCATCTAGTTAGGGTGTGGGATGTAGATTCTGAAACCCCTTCTCTTGAGTCGGTCGCTGTTGTAAATGAGTTTCTAGAAGTGTTCCCAGATGATCTACCCGGTATTCCTCCCGAGCGGGAAATAGAATTCGGTATTGACCTTCTCCCAGATATGCAACCTATTTCTATTCCTTCTTACCGTATGGCTCTGACAGAACTTAAGGAGTTGAAAGAACAATTCAAAAGAGATGTTGGATAAAGGTTTCATTCGACCGAGTATCTCTCCATGGGGTGCTCCAGTTTTGTTCGTTAGACAGAAAGATGGTTCTCTTCATATGTGTATTGACTATCATCAGTTGAATAAGGTGACTATTAAGAATAAGTATCCTCTTCCAAGGATAGATGATTCATTTGACCAACTTCAAGGGGCTAGTTATTTCTCTAAGATTGATCTTCGATAGGGTTATCACCAATTGAGGGTGAGAGAAGATGACATTCCGAAGACGGCTTTTCTAGCTCGGTATGGTCATTATGAGTTTTTGGTGATGTCGTTTGGGTTGACTAATGCTCCGGCGGCGTTTATGAATATTAATAGAGTGTTTAAACAGTACCTTGACATGTTAGTGATCGTATTCATTGATGATATTATGATCTACTTAAGGAGTGAGGATGAACATATTGATCATTTGAGGATCGTGTTGCAAATTCTTAAGGACCAACAACTTTTTGCAAAATTTAGCAAATGTGAATTTCGGTTAAGGTCCGTAGCTTTCCTTGGCCACATTGTTTCAAGTAAGGGTATTGAGGTAGATCCTAAGAAGATGGATGCGGTCAAGAGTTGGCATAGACCTCTAACTCCTTCGGATATTAGAAGTTTCTTGGGTTTGGCCGGTTACTATAGAAGGCTTGTTGAGGGATTTTCTTCAATTGCCTCTCCTTTGACGGCTTTGATTCAAAAGAAGGCTAAGTTCATATGGTCCGAAGGGTGTGAAAAGAGTTTTCAAGAGTTGAAAGATAAACTTACTTCTGCTCCGGTGTTGACCTTACCAGAAGGGACAGATGGTTTTGTGGTTTATTGTAATGCTTCAAGAATTGGGCTAGGATGTGTGCTTATGGAAAACGGGAAAGTTATTGCCTATGCCTCAAGGCAACTTAAAATTCATGAGAAGAATTATCCTACCATGACCTTGAATTAGCGGCGGTCGTTTTTGCCTTAAATATTTGGAGGCACTATTTGTATGGAGTTCATGTAGATGTGTTTACCGACCAAAAGAGTTTGCAATATGTGTTCAATCAAAAAGATCTAAATCTCCGCCAAAGAAGGTGGCTTGAGTTATTGAAGGATTATGACATGAATGTTCTTTATCACCCCGGTTAAGCCAATGTGGTAGCGGATGCTCTTAGTCGATTATCTATGGGTAGTGTTGCTCATATTGAAGAATAAAAGAAAGAGTTGGTTCGAAATGTTCATAGATTGGATCGATTAGGTGTTCAATTGGTGGACTTCACCAAGGGTGGTGTTATGGTTCACAATGATTCCGAGTCATCTTTTGTGGTGGATGTGAAAGCCAAGGAATGTCTTGATCCAATTTTAGTAGAATTGAAAGAAGCGGTGCTTAAGAAATCCGTTGAGGCTTTCTCCCAAAGGGGAGATGGTGTACTTAGATACCAAGGTCGGTTGTGTGTTCCAAATGTTGATGACTTGAGGGAACAAATCTTTGCAGAAACCCATAGTTCGCGGTATTCCGTTCACCCAGGAGCCACCAAGATGTACCATGATTTGCAGGAAGTCTATTGGTGGAATGGGATGAAAAAGGATATTGCGGGATTTGTGGCTAAGTATCCAAATTGCCAACAAGTGAAGGTTGAGCATCAGAAACTGGGAGGTTTATCCCAAGACATCAACATTTCTACTTGGAAATGGGAAGACTTGAAAATGGACTTTATTGTTGGTTTGCCTCGCACCCGGCGACAACATGACTCTATTTGGGTTATAGTAGATCGGATGATGAAATCGGCTCATTTCCTTCCCATCAAGATTTCTTATTCGGCGGAGGACTTTGCCAAGTTATACTTGAGAGAAATGGTAAGGTTGCATGGAGTGCCTTTATCCATTATTTTCGATCGTGGTACCTAATTCACTTCTCAGTTTTGGAAGTTATTCCAAAAGGGCCTTGGCCCTAAGGTAAAGCTTAGTACAGCCTTTCATCCCCAAACTGATGGGCAAGCGGAGCGTACTATCCAAACTTTGGAAGATATGTTAAGAGCTTGTGTGATTGATTTGACTGGTAATTGGGATGACCATTTGCCATTGATTGAGTTTGCCTATAATAATAGCTATCACTCGAGTATTGATATGGCTCCATTTGAGGCTCTTTATGGTAGGAGGTGTAGATCTCATATAGGTTGGGTTGAGGTGGGTGAAGTTGTCCTAATAGGTACTGAATTGGTACATGAGACCATAGAGAAAGTTTGACTTATTAGAGAAAGGTTAAAAACGGCTCAAACTGGGCAAAAGTCATATGCCGATGTGAGAAGAAGGGATCTTAAGTTTGACATTCATGATTGGGTTTACTTGAAAATCTCACCCATGAAGGGTGTAATGAGGTTTGGTAGGAAAGGGAAGCTTAGTCCCCGATATGTAGGCCCATATCAGATTTTGAGGCATGTTGGTAAGGTTTCTTATGAGTTAGATTTGCCAAATGATTTGGCATTGGTGCATCCGGTTTTCCATGTCTCTCTATTGAAGAAATGTGTTGGTGATCCGACATCCATAGTTTCCTTAGAAGGGTTGGGAGTTGATGAAAATCTTTCTTATGCGGAAGTTTCGGTTGAGATTTTGGACCGGCAAGTCAAGAAGTTGAGAAACAAGGAAGTTGCTTCCGTGAAAGTTTTGTGGAGGAACCAGTTAGTTGAGGGTGCTACTTGGGAGGTCGAGGCCGATATGATGTCCCGATGTACTCATCTTTTTCCTTCTACTCCTACTCTAGCTTGAGGTAATGAGTTCCTCTTGGTTTGACCTTTGTTTTGGAGTCATGTGTTTTTATGTATTTTCATGATTTCCTTATGTTATGCATGTTCATGAAAACTTGTGTTTTGAAAGAAAATGAGTTTACATGTTGATTTTCCTCATGTTGTTGTGCATTGAGTATGAGTTGCCTATAGACTTCATGAGATGAATTGATGAACGTGCTTTAGCTATGCTTTTTGAGAGTGAATTGGATATAGGCTCCATGAGATTGTGTTGAGCATGATTTTAGCTTGGAGAAGGTAGTTCCTCCTTGACCATGAGAAATTTTGAAAATTCATGCATATTGGGTCGCTAGATGTAGTTCCTACTTCCTTTTGATGCATTGAGTATGTTTAGCTTGGACTTGATGTTTCCTCCTTGTATATGTGCATTGCATGCATGATGGGCTGTTAGAGTTAGTTTCACCCCTCTTATGATGTTTTGAGAACGTCCTAGCTTGGAGTCGATAGTTCCTCCTTGGTTACATGCATTGCATTGTTAGGTTGGGTTGTTAATTCCTCTCCTACTCATTTAGAACCAGTTTGAATCTCATTCGAGGACGAATTATCCCAAGGGGAAGATATTGTAACACACCGTATCCGAAAAAGGGAAATGAATCAGATTTTGGGAAGTTGCAGGTGCAAGACACGGAGGCCAACCACGGCCCGTGGGTAGAACCACAGACCGTAGTGTGGTCCGTGGATTGGCCACCCTGCCAAATGTTTTGAGGCTAAGGACCACGGCCTGACCTACGGACCGTAGGTCAGACCACGGTCCGTGGTTAGAAGGCCTTGCAAGTCCCAGATGACCAACGACAGTCCACCCTGACGGACCGTAGGTCAGACCCCGGTCCGTCGACTGGGGTCTGTTGGTGGTCAGCTGGCAGTTATTTTTAGGGGCAGTTGGGTCTTTTCCTAATTAATTAGTTCTCATACTATGTCATTTTACCCTTCACTAAGACCCCTATATAAGTATTTTCAACCCCCAAATTAGCCAATTCACTTCATTCTTCCAAAATCACAAAAGAAGAACTCTCCAAAATATTTTTCTCTCTAGAAACTTGAAGAAAAAGAAGGATTCAACCTAGGGTTTCAAGTCAAGGTCTCAATTCCTCCATTGAAGGCTATCTTTTGGATTCAAGGTATGATATTTTTCATCCATGAATTTCCTTTCAGCCATGGAGTTTCCAAATTCCTCTATTTCAAAGACTAGAATTCCCCAATTGAGTTAGGGTTTACTTCAATTACCATGGGTTCTTTTGATTATTGATTTATATGATTGAATTATGATCTCTTATGCATGAATTGATGAAATACTATGATTTTATGATGATTTCCCCCATGAACCCATGTAATCCCTATGTTTTCAAGTTATGAATCATATGATGTGGAATTTTGAGTATAAAGCAAGTGTTTTATGAAATTAAGCATGTATTGCAAGCTTTACATAAATTTATGATGAAATCCATATCTAACCCATTTTTTCTAAGCATTGATGATTAAAAGCGGGTTTTGAACCTCAAGAGGTAAATTATGGACTTATGCATTTTCTTATGAAATCTATGCTAATGTTTTAAGGATGCTTTGAGAGTAAAGTATCAATGATGATGTTGTGGTTGTGTTGTTGAAAGGACATTCTCATAAACACACCTAATAATGATGTGAAAGGTTTTCTCACATAGTAAGGATTCTTAGGTTGAAAGGCTTTCTCACCTAATTGAATCAAAGATTAAAAGTTATTATAAAAGGATCATGGACGGTGAAAGGTTTTCTTACGCATGGTCTAAGGAGCTATCCCAATGAAACTAGCTTTGATTGGTTATCCTAGGGTACCTTTCCAGGGTTGATAAGAACAAGTAAGAAATGACTATTCCATGGGATTTATGTTTAGCACCGACAGGATATTGAGATAGGACCCCTCACGTCAGTAGACGTCGGGTTTCTAGAAGAAATCTCCTTATTCCTTACCTATGTGCCTCCATAGGATGATTGTCTCAAGAGACATTAGCTAGTGGATCCACTTAAGCTAGAAGTTCATGGTTCTACCTTGGCAAGTAGGACAACCCTTTTCGTGGTGGGAGATATCGGGGGATCATGTTATAGCTCACATGGTCTCTATGTCGGTTGACGCTAATTACCCACATTAATAATGAACAAAGGTTACTTCAAGAAGTATCGCATATGAGTTCAAAGGTTTTTAAATATGAAGTTAGCTTGCATTGACCTTGGTTTTATAACTTATGTTTTCTAACACTCTCATATCATGTTTTAGCTTGGTCAATTGCATGTCATGAAATGAAATGTCCTTTTTTGCATGTTTTAAATGTTTTATGCATGGCTATCATACTTTGTACATTGTTTTGTACTAACACTTACTCTTCCCTACATTTTTCCCAAATGTAGGGTCCGACAGACAGGTTTTCGAGTCTCGTGGCTAGTAGTTAAGTTCGAGATTTCTGAGCTTTGGTGAGTCCTCATGCTTCGAGGATGGAGTTTATGGTTTCACTTTTTTTTCATGTACTTCTGTTTTGGACATGATGTATGGGCTAGGCCCAATTTCATTCTATTGTATTAGATGGCTATGATGAGACAAGAGTTTAGACTTCCGCTTTTCTTTTATAAAATGTTTTGGACTTGGACTATTGTTTTACTCTTATTGTTCTATTTGTTATGTTATGAGAACTAAGTGGCTTGTATGGGGTCCTTCGAGGTTCTATACGTCATGTTACATCTATGGGGTACCCCTGGGTCATGATAGTTTCCTCCTTACCAAATTGATTTCTCCGTAAGACCTTGACTGATGCAACCTCTTTGGTTCTCAACTTACAAACCCGACGATCAAGAATCTGAACGATAATCTCCTCATAAGATAGGCTTTCCTTGATACCAATATTCGGTAGGCACAATAAGTGAAGGATCGCCCAAACACTTCTTTATCATAGAGATGTGAAATATCGGATGGACTGCTGCTAACTGTGATGGTAGCTCTAACTCATAAGCTACATTGTCAATTCTCTTGGATATCCTATAAGGACCAATGTATCGGAGACTAAGCTTTACCTTCTTACCAAATCTCATAACACCCTTCATAGGTGAAACCTTCAAATAGACGCAATCATTAACCTCAAACCCCTAGTCTCTCCTTCTAACATCTGTATAGGATTTCTGATGACTTTGCATTGTTTTCATCCTTTTCTGAATAGTCTTCACCTTCTCCATGGCTTGATGAATCAAGTCTGATCGTATCAACTTAGCTTCACAAACCTCAAACCAACCAATAGGAGATCTACATCTTCACCCATAAAGAGCCTTATAAGGAGCCATCCAGATACGAAAGTGATAACTATTTTGGTAAGCAAACTCTATGAGAGGCAAGTGATCATCCCAATTACTTTTGAAGTCCATGACACATGCTCTCGACATATCCTCTAGGGTATGAATCGTGCTCTCTTCTTGGCCATCCGTCTGAGGATGAAAAGTAGTACTAAGGTTTACCTTCAAAGCCAAACTTTTTTTAAATGACTTCCAAAATAGAGCAGTGAATTGTGCACCCCTATCTGAAATGATAGACAAAGGGACTCCATGAAGTCGGACTGTCTCATGAATGTATCATCTGGCATAATCTTCTGTTGAATTTATAGTCTTTATCGACAAGAAATGGGCTGATTGATTCATCTAATCCACAATCATCCAAATTGAATCATGCTGCCTGCAAGATCACGACAAGCCAATAGTGAAGTCAATATTAATCATCTCCCACTTCCATTCCAGAAGAGCTATGTTCTGAGCCACACCACATGGCCTTTGGTGTTCTACCTTGACTTGTTGACAATTTGGGAACTTAGCAACAAAATCTATAATACACCTCTTCATACTATTCCACCAATAGACTTCTCACAAGTCATGGTACATCTTTTTGGAACCGGGATGGATCAAATATCTGGAACTATGAGCTTCTGCCGTGACCTCTCTTGGAGCTTATCCACATTTCGAACACACAATCTACCTTGATATCTGAATACACGATATCCCCCTTATTCAAAAGCCATCACCCTCTGCTTATGAACATTTGCCTTTAGTTCAACTAAGATTGGGTCTTTGTCTTGTTTCTCCTTCACTTCTAACACTAATGGTGATTCATCCCCATTCATCACAACAACTCTACCTTCACTGGAATCTAACAAACAGACTCTCAAAATGGCATGTATGTTAAATTCCTTAGCCAATTCTTTCTTGCCTTCCTATACATGAGCAGTACTCCCATGTACTACATGCTCAAAGCATCAACAACAACATTAGCCTTACCTGGGTGATAGAGGATACTCATGTCGTAATCCTTAAGCAACTATAACCACCTTCTTTGTCTGATATTAAGCTTCTTCTGATTGAAAACATATTGGAGCCTCTTGTGGTCGGTGAACACATCCACATGAAAGCCATAAAGGTAATGGCGCCATATATTGAGAGCAAAAACTACTGCCGCCAACTCGAGATCATGAGTCGGGTAGTTCCTTTCGTGAATCTTAAGTTGCCTGGAGGCATAGGCTCTAACCTTACCTTTCTGGATCAACACACAACCAAGCCCCACTCTGGATGCAACACAATAGACGATAAAACCCTCTATACCCTCTGGTAGGGTCAACACTAGAGGACTAGTTAACCAAGTTTTCAATTCCCGAAAGCCTTGCTCACGAGCTTTAGACCATTGAAACTTAGTTGTTTTCTAAGTCAACTTAGTCAAAGGGGAAAAATATATGAAAACCCTTCGACAAACCTTATGTAGTAACCAACCAACCTCAAGAAACTCCCTATATCAGTTGGAGAGGTGGGTTTGGGCCAATACTTCACTGTCTCAATCTTCTGAGTGTCGACTCGAATTCCTTCACCAGACACAATATGGCCTAAGAACTCCACAGATTCAAGCAAGAACTCACAGTTACAAAACTTGGCATATAACTCTCGATCTTTGAGGGTTTGGAGGACTATTTTGAGATGACTACATGATCCTCCTCATTTCTTGAGTAGATCAAAATGTCGTTGATGAATACAATAACAAACATATCTAGGTACGCCTTAAATACTCTTTTCATAAGATCCATGAATACTGCAGGAGCATTAGTAAAACCAAAGAACATAACAAGGAACTCATAATGACCATAACGGGTCCTAAATGTTGTCTTTGGGATGTCACTTTATCTCACTTTCAACTGATGATAGCCAAATCTGATGTTACACCCCGGAAACTAGTAGGCTAAACTACGGCTAAGGGTGAGGGCAACAAGCCAAGGATGAGGGCAAGAGCCAAGGGAAAGGACCAAGGCTGCCAAAGTTCCATATGCACTGCCAAGCTTCCCTTGAGAGCCTTCACAGCTTCTGGTGGTCACCATGGCCCATGGGACCACCCATGGTGGTGAGGAAGTAGCTCCCCAAGGCTGCCCCAAGTTGGCCTCCTCCACACGAGCCACTTCACGGATTGTGAAGGCTTAGACGGTTCGTGGAGATGACTTAGCTTTTAGGGGTTAAGGGGAAGGTTACCTAGCTACTGGATCATGACCACGAGAAGCACCACGGCTCGTGGAGCCTAACAAGAAGGTCTTTTCACTAGACTTAGAGTTTAGGTTCAACTTCAAATGAGCAAATATTTTAGCTCAAAACAAATTAGATGGGCCGTGACTATCAAATTAAAGGTATCTGAGTCCTCTTTCCAACGCCACCAATTTTGCCTAATTCCCATCTAGGAGTGAAAAGTTATGCCTGAAATAATGAAGCACTGTCAGGCTGAAATTCTTCAAGACCCGTTTGACGGGCCGTGGTGATGATGACGACCCGTTTTGCCCTCCATCATGCCATTTCGGCAATTTCCAGTCAGGGGACTTCTTGGGTCTTTTCCCAATTATTTTAAGTCAAAGTTGTGTCGTTTTGCCCAAGCCTAAGAACCCTATATTAGTCATTTTAACCCCAAAACTCACCCAATTAAGTCATTTATTAGAAAACCCAAAATAATTCCCAAAGTTCATCCTCTACAAAATATTTCTCTCTCTAGAAACTTGAAGAAGAAGAAGAAGAAGAATGAGATTCAAGCTAAGGTTCAAGATCAAGCTTTTGTACATCAATTTCTTTGGGCTTTGATAGCAAGGTATGGTAGTTTTTATCCATGGATAGCTTTCATCCATGGAGTCCTCTCAAAATCTCCAATTTCAATAAGGTAGAAATCCCCAATTGTTAGGGTTTGATTCAAAAGTCATGGGTTCCTTTCAAACTTGATTCTAATAGTTGAATTATGTTATATTAAACATGAATTGATGATTTTCTATGGCTTTTATGATATATCCCTAAGAACCTATGAAATTCCCATATTTTCCAATTATGATGATGAAATGTGGGTTTTGATTATGAAAGAAGCTTTTATGAAATCAATCATGAATTGATGAATCAAAATGATTTTATGATGTTTCCCCATGAATCCATGAAATTCTCATAGTTCTCAATTTTGATCTTATGATGTGGTCTTTGTTGATGAAAGAGAAATGTTATAAATTTATGCATGAAGTGATAGAATCACATAAATTATAATAAAATGCATGTCTAATGCTTGAATTCTAGATGTGTTGATTGAAAGTGAGCTTTGAACCTTGAAAGGACAAAGTATGAGATTATGCATGTTTTATGAAATCTATGTAAATGCTTTAAGAACACTTTGAGAGTGAAGTGTCAATGATTAATATATTGTTGTTGTGTTGATTGAAAGACTATTCTCATGAACATATATGAACATGATGTGAAAGGTTTTCTCACATAATGAAGATTTTAGGTTGAAAGGCTTTATCACCTAATTGAATCTAATACTTACATTTAGACATGGACGGTGAAAGGTTTTCTCACACATGATCTAAGAGCTATCCTAATGAACTAAGTTGGATTGATTGTCAAGGATATCCTTCCATGAAACATGAGTTAAGTTAAGACTTATTAAGTACTCCGTGGGATTAATGCTTATTATCGAGTAGATATTGATTTGAGATGGGAGCCCTCACGTCAGTTGAGGTCGGATTTCTAGAAGCAATCTCATGAGATGGAAGCCCTCACGTCAGTCGAGGCCAGGTTTCTAGTAACAATCTCCTTATCCCATAAACTATGTGCCCCCGTAGGATATTTAGCTAGTGGATCCACCTAAGCTAACAAACTATGGTTCTACCTTAGGCAAGTAGGACAACCCTTTTCGGTATGGGTAACACCGGGTGATCATGTTATAGCTCACATGGTCTCATGTCGGTTAAGGCTTATTCCCACAACAAGAACAGGAATAATGAACTATGGTTACTCAAGAAGCTTTGTATATGAGTTCAAAGGTTTTAAAGATGATGATGATTTATATTGCCTATGTTTTACGACTTATGATTTCTAGCCTCTTATATTATGTTTAACTTAGTAAATTGCATGCTTTGAAATTAAATGTCCCTTTTAGCATGTTTTAAATGTTTTTATGCATGGCTATCATACTTAGTGCATTTTTTTAATAACGCCTACTTTTGCCTACATTTTTCCCAAATGTAGGGTCCGGTACTCAAGGTGGTCATTCATGTGGTTAGAGCTTGGATTAGATTGTTTTCCCGAGCTTGGTGAGTCCTCATGGTTCGAGGACGGATTTCCTATGTTTAGTTTCTTTCATGTACTTTCCCTTTTGAACATGTTGTATGGGCTAGGCCCAATTTCATTCGAGATTGTAATAGATGACTATGATGAGACAGAGTGTCTAGACTTCCGCTTTCTTTTATGAAAATTTTTTTAGACTTGAAATGTGTTTTACTCTTATCATTATATCTTCTTATGTTATGAGGAATAAGTGGCTTGTATGGAGTCTTTCGGGATTCTATACGCCATGTTACATTTAGGGGGTACCCTGGGTCATGACAAACTTGGTAATTAGAGCACAAAGTTTAGAATGAACCTAGGATGATGTCTCATAAGCCACGTCTAGTAGAGTCTTGTTCATGAGTGTGAAGCGCGCCATATTTATGAATGAGAGGCTACAAGATGTTTCGGAAAATTCCATTTATTTCATTACTCTTAAGTCGTGCGATAGAGTTTAACTCTATAAGGTCTTTCTCCTAATCCTTACCCGGTGGTCTACAGGACATGACTACTCAAGGAGATTTCACTAGTGGATTTGAGGGAGACAATGTTGATCAAGGAGCTCCTCCTTAAGCTCCTCAAGTTCCTGTTGATCCTTTGACCGATCAAGTGACTAATGCGGAGTTTAGGTTTGGTTTTCAAATGTTGACTCAAGCCGGAATAGAAACCCTGAAATTTTATAGGTCAAAGATGGAGGAAGATCCTCAAGATTTCATAGATGAGGTATCTAAAGTGTTGGACTTTGTGGGAGTGAATCTGGTAGAGAAGGTGAAATTGGCCGCTTATCAATTGAAAGATGTTGCTCAGATTTGGTTCAACCAATGGAAAGAAGCGAGGCCGGTAGAAGCGGGCCCCATGGAGTGGGAAAGGTTTAAGAATGGTTTTCTTGATAGGTTTTACCCTTTGGAGATGAGAGAACCTAGGTTACTTGAGTTTATTAACCTTCGGCAAGGTAACATGAGTATTAAGGAATATGCTTGGATGTTCACTCGGTTGTCGAGATATGGTCCATTTTTAGTGGCCGACCCTAGGTCGAGAATGGGAAAGTTTGTGTCGGGTGTGTCTGACTTGGTAGTAAAAGAATGCCGTATGGCTATGCTTGATCATGACATGGATATTTCTCGTCTTATGATTTATGCCCAATGGATTGAAAAGGAAAAACTTAAGGAGAGGTCTAGGGAGAAGAAGAGGCCTAATATTGATGATGATAATTCCTCTCAAGAAAGGTCGGATGGACAGAGTCGTCCTAAGTATAGACAAAGGATTTCCAGACAAGGTCCTTCTATGGTTTCTCCAAGGTTTAACAAAGAGAGGATGTTTAGCCCTAAGTCTCAAGGGAAGGGTAGTAAATCCATATTTCCTACTTGTGCTAGGTGTGGGAAAAGGCACGAGGGTAAGTGTCTAGACGGCCTAGAGGGTTGCTATGGTTGTGGTGAAAGTGGTCACAAAATGAGAGATTGCCCAATACTTACTGCTTGAGGAAGAGAGGGAAAGTAAGCTCCTCCAAGTGGTTCGGGTACTAGTGCTCCAAAGCAAGATAGATTCTATGCTCCCCAGGCTAGAGGTGAACAACAACATCCTCCAGCTATGGCTACCGGTATGTTGATAGTTTTCCTAATAGATGTTTATGTTTTATTAGATCCCGGTGCTACTTTGCCCTTTGTGACGCCATATGTGGCAATGAGATTTGATATGCTCCCTGATATGTTAAAACCTTTTTTTGTCTCTACTCTTGTTGGTGATTCTGTGGTGGCTAAGAGGGTTTATAGAAGATGCCCTATTTCCGTATCCCATAGAGTTACCCTTGTTGATTTGGTAGGGCTTGACATGTTAGATTTCAATGTTATCCTTGGTATGGATTGGCTGCACTCCTCTTATGCTCCTTTGTGATTGTAGAACCCGTGTAGTGAAATTATTAGTTCCCTAATGAGCCTATCCGAGAGTGAAGGGGGGGGGGAATCTATGCCTAGAGTTTAGGTTATGTCTTGTCTTAAAGATGAATTTTAAGGGCTGCATGTACCACCTAGTAAGGTGAGGGAGATAGATTTTTGTATTGACCAACTTTAAGGGGTTAGTTATTTCTCTAAGATTGATCTTCGATCGGGTTATCACCAATTTAGGGGGAAGGGTGATGATATTCCGAGAACGGCTTTTAGAACCCGGTATGGTCATTATGAATATTTGGTAATGTCGTTTGGGTTGACTAATGCTCCGACGGCGTTTATGAATTTGATGAATAAGGTGTTTAGACAATACCTTGACATGTTTGTGATTGTGTTCATTGATAATATTTTGATCTATTCAAGGAGTGAGAATGAGAATGTGGATCATTTGAGGATTGTGATGCAAGTTCTTAAGGACCAACAACTTTTATCAAAGTTTAGCAAGTATGAATTTTGGTTTAGGTCCGTAGCTTTCCTTGGTCATATTATGTCTAATAAGGGTATTGAGGTAGATCCGAGGAAGATGGATGCGGTCAAGAGTTGTCCAAGACCTCTAACTCCTTCAGACATTAGAAGCTTTTTGGGTTTGGCCAGTTATTATAGAAGGCTTGTTGAGGGGTTTTCTTCTATTGCCTCTCCATTGACGGCTTTGACTCAAAAGAAGGCTAAGTCCATTTGGTCGGAAGCTTGTGAGAAAAGTTTCCAAGAGTTGAAAAATAGACTTACTTCCGCTCCGGTGTTGACCTTACCAGAAGGTACGGATGGTGTTGTGGTGTATTGTGATGCCTCTAGAGTTGGGTTGGGATGTGTGCTTATGCAAAATGGTAAAGTGATTTTCTATGCTTCAAGGAAACTTAAAGTCCATGAGAAGGATTATCCTACCCATGACCTCGAGTTAGCGGCGGTTGTTTTTACCTTGAAAATATGGAGGCATTATTTGTATGGGTTTCATGTTTATGTCTTCACCGATCATAAGAGCCTACAATACGTGTTTAGTCAAAAGGACTTGAATCTTCACCAAAGAAGGTGGCTTGAACTATTGAAGGATTATGACATGAGTGTTCTTTATCACCCCGGTAAGGCAAATGTGGTAGCAGATGCTCTTAGTAGGTTGTCTATGGGTAGTGTTGCTCATATCGAAGATGATAAGAAAGAGTTGGTTCGAGATGTTCATAGGTTGTCCCGACTAGGTGTTCCATTAGTGGGCTCCACCAAGGGAGGTATTATGGTTCACAATGGGTCTGAATCGTCTTTTATGGCGGATGAGAAAACTAAGCAAAGGCTTGATCCAATTATGGTTGACTTGAAAAGAAGCGGTGCTTAAGGAATTAGTTGAGGCTTTCTCCCAAGGGGGATATGGTGTGCATAGGAAGCAAAGTTGTTGATGTCCCAAATGTTCATGATTTGGATTTTCTTGGAAATTCCACATATGAATGGTGCGATGAGTTTTGACAAGTGAGGGAAGCTTAGTCCCCATTTTGTAGACCCATGGGAGATCTTGAGACGTGTTGATAAGGGTGCGTATAAGATTGAAGTGCCTAATGAGTTAGCATTGGTACACCCGGTTTTCCATGTTTCTATGTGAAAAAAATGTGTTGGTGATCCGACATCCATAGTCCCTTAGAAGGGTTGAGAGTTGATGAAAGTTTTCTTATCAGGAAGTTCGGGTTGAGATCTTAGATCGGCAAGTTAAGAAGTTGAGAAACAGGGAAGTTGCTTCCGTAAAAGTGTTGTGAAGGAATCATTTAGTTGAGGGTGCTACTTGGAAGGCCGAGGCCGATATGATGTCCCGTTATCCTCATCTTTTTTCTTCTACTCCTATTCTAGCTTGAGATGATTAGTTCCTCTTGAGTTTTTTTTTCCTTGTTTTGGGAGTCATGTGTTTTATATGTGTTTTCCATGATCTCCCTATGTTATACATGTTCATGAGAACCTTATGTTTTGAAAGAAAATGAGCTATATGATTGATTTTCCTCATGTTGTTGTGCATTTAGAATGAGTTGCCTATATGCTTCATGAGATGAATCGTTGAACATGCTTTAGTTATGCCTTTTGAGAGTAATTTGCATATTGGCTCCATGAGATTGTGTTGAGCATGCCTTTGAGCTTGGAGAAGGTAATTCCTCCTAAGAACATGAGAAATTTTGAAATGTCATGCATAATGGATTGTTAGATGTAGTTCCTACTTCCTTGTGGTGCATTGAGTATGTTTGAGTTGGAGTTGATGTTTTCCTCTTTTTATGTGCATGTGATAATGTTGCATGCATGATGGGCTGCTAGTCTTGAGTCTTTAATTCCTTAAGGTGTCCAAAGCGTCATTCAAGGATGAATGTTTCCAAGGGGGAGATATTGTAACACCCCAGAAACTAGTAGGCTAAACTAGGGCTAAGGGTGAGGGCAACAAGCCAAGGGTGAGGGCAAGAGCAAAGGGAAGGGCCAAGGCTGCCCAAGTTCCCGATGCACTGCCCACCTTCCCATGAGAGCCTTCACGGCTCGTGGTGGTCACCACGGCCCGTGGGACCACCCGTGGTGGTGAGGCAGTAGCTCCCCAAGGCTGCCCCAAGTTGGCCTCCTCCACACGAGCCACTTCATGAATCGTGAAGTGTTAGACGGCTCGTGGGAGGGGTCGTGGCGATGACTTAGTTTTTAGGGGTTAAGGGGAAGGTTGCCTAGCTGCTGGATCATGACCACGAGAGGCACCACGGCTCGTGGAGCCTCACGTGAAGGGCCTTTCACTAGACTTACAGTTTAGGGTCAACTTTAAATGAGGATATATCTTTTAGCTCAAAACGAATTAGGTGGGCCATGACCTATCAAAATTAAAGGTCTCTGAGTCCTCTTTCTAACGCCACCAAGTTTGCCCAATTTCCATCTCAGAGTAAGAAGTTATTCTTGAAATAGTGAAGCACCGTCAGGATGAAATTCTTCATGACCTGTCTGACGGGCCGTGGTGATGATGACGACCCGTTTTGGCCTCCATCATGCCATTTCGGCAGTTTCCAGCCAGGGGACTTCTTGGGTCTTTTCCCAATTGTTTTAACTCAAAGCTATGTCATTTTGCCCAAGCCTAGGACCCCTATATAAGTCATTTTAACCCCAAAACTCACCCAATTAAGTCATTTATTCAAAAACCCAAAATAATTCCCAAAGTTCATACACTTCAAAATATTTCTCTCTCTAGAAACTTGAAGAAGAAGGAGATTCAAGCTAGGGTTCAAGAGAAAGATTTTGTACATCAATTTCTTTGGGCTTTGATATCAAGGTATGATAGTTTTCATCCATGGATAGCTTTCATCCATGGAGTCCTCTCAAAATCTCCAATTTCAAAAAGGTAGAAATCTCCAATTGTTAGGGTTTGATTCAAAAGTCACGGGTTCATTTCAAACTTGATTCTAATAGTTGAATTATGTTATATTAAGCATGAATTGATGATTTCCTATGACTTTTATGATATATCCCCAAGAACCCATGAAATTACCATATTTTCCAATTATGATGATATAATATGAGTTTTGATTATGAAAGAAGCTTTTTATGAAATCAAGCATGAATTGATGAATAACAATGATTTTATGATGTTTCCCCATGAACCCATGAAATTCTCATATTTCTCAATTGTGATCTTATGATGCGGGTCTTTGTTGATGAAAGAGGAATGTTATGAATTTATGCATGAAGTGATAGAATCACATGAATTATAATAAAATCAATGTCTAATGCTTGAATTCAAGATGTGTTGATTGAAAGTAAGCTTTGAACCTTGAAAGGGAAAAGTATGATATTAAGCATGTTTTATGAAATCTATGTAAATGCTTTAAGAACACTTTGAGAGTGAAGTGTCAAAGATTAATATATTGTTGTTGTGTTGATTGAAAGGCTATTCTCATGAACACATATGAACATGATGTGAAAGGTTTCTCACATAATGAAGATTCTAGGTTGAAAGGCTTTCTCACCTAATTGAATCTAATATTAACTTACATGTAGACATGAACGGTGAAAGGTTTTCTCACGCATGATCTAAGAGCTATCCAAATGAACTAAGTTGGATTGATTGTCAAGGATATCCTTCCATGAAACATGAGTTAAGTCAAGACTTAATAAGTACTCTGTGGGATTAATGCCTAGCACCGAGTGGATATTGATTTGAGATGGGAGCCCTCACGTCAGTTAAGGTCGGGTTTGTAAAAGCAATCTCTTGAGATGGAAGCCCTCACGTCAGTCGAGGATGGGTTTCTAGTTACAATCTCCTTATCCCATAAACTATGTGCCCCCGTAGGATATTTAGCTAGTGGATCCACCTAAGCTAACAAACCATGATTCTACCTTAGGCAAGTAGGACAACCCTTTTCGGTGTGGATAACACCGGGTGATCATGTTATAGCTCACATGGTCTCATGTCGGTTAAGGCTTATTTTCACAACAAGAACATGAATAATGAACTATGGTTACTCAAGAAGCTTTGTATATGAGTTCAAAGGTTTTAAAGATGATGATGATTTATATTGCCTATGTTTTACGACTTATGATCTTATATTATGTTTAACTTAGTAAATTGCATGCTTTGAAATGAAATTTCCCTTTTAGCATGTTTTAAATATTTTTATGTATGGCTGTCATACTTAATGCATTTTTGTACTAACACCTACTTTGCCTACATTTTTCCCAAATGTAGGGTCCGGTACTCAAGGTGGTCATTCTTGTGGTTAGAGCTTGGATTAGATTATTTTCCCGAGCTTGGTGAGTCCTCATGGTTCGAGGATGGATTTCCTATGTTTAGTTTCTTTCATGTACTTTACCTTTTGATCATTTTGTATGGGCTAGGCCCAATTTCATTCGATATTGTAATAGATGGTTATGATAAGACAAAGTGTCTAGACTTCCACTTTCTTTTATGAAAAACTTTTTAGACTTAAAATGCATTGTACTCTTATTATTCTATTTTCTTATGTTATGAGGACTAAATGGCTTGTATGGAGTCATTTGAGATTCTATACGCCATGTTACATCTAGGGGGTATTCTGGGTCGTGACATCTGAGGTCTATCTTAGAGAAGTAAGTGGCACCCTGAAGTTGGTCAAAAATGACATCAATTCTCGGAAGGGGATATTTATTCTTTATGGTGACCTTGCTCAATTGGCGGTAATCGATACACATCCTAAGGGAACCATCTTTCTTTCTCAAGAATAAGATCGGAGGGCCCCAAGGCAAGACACTAGGTAGGATGAAACCCTTATCAAGATGATCTCTCAATTACTCTATTAACTCTTTTAACTCAGCTAGAGCCATTCTATATGGCGGAATAGAAATGGGTTGAATATCGGGAATAATATCTATTCCAAAGTTTATTTCTCTCTCAGGAGGGACTCTGGGAAGATCTTTTGGAAAGACCTCTGAAACCTCACTCACAACTGGAACTGACTGAATAGGCGATGTCTCAACACTGAAGTCATTAACTCGGGCTAAGTGATAGTTGCACCCCTTAGAAACTAGCTGTCTGGCCTTAAGGTATGAAATAAAACAACCCTTAGGTACTATCGAACTACTCCTCTACTCTAAAACTAGCTCATTAGGAAACTGAAACTTGACTACTCAAGTTCGACAATCGACTTAGGCATAACAAGCATATAGCCAATCCATACCTCAAATGACATCAAAATCCACCATGTCCAGCTTAACTAAGTCAGCCATGGTGTCTTTATGATAGATAGAGATGGTACAATCATTATTGATTCTTTCTGCAAGAATAGACTCAACAACTGGTGTGGAAACACAGAAGGGTTCAAGAAGTTATTCAGGGGAAATGTCGAACCTCATGGCTATATAAGGAGTCACAAAAGGCAAACTCGCACCTAGATCAAGTAAGGCATAAATATCAATAGAAAAGACTTTAAGCATACTAGTGACAACATCTAGCAAGTTCTCATGATCCTGGCGACTAGCCATAGCATACAGACGGGTTGCTCCTCTGCCTATCCCTGAAGTAGCTCCTCTCGGAGCAACTCTATCTACTGGAGCCGCTGAAGAAGATAGGGCTTGATTTCCCCCATTACCCTACCTGTTCTTAGGGCACTCTCTCATAAAATAACTCATATGACCATACTTGAAACAACCATTGGAGCCATCATGATACGCTCCTGGATGGTTCCTACCACACTTACCATATGTGGGGGTCCAAGTAGCTCCTTGTGCCACACTACCCCTGAGACTGAGTAGGTTGAACTCTGAAAATTTCAGATTTCGGTGGTCATTCTTTTTCCTTGGTGAAGGTGCACTAGCTGATGATGGAGCAGGTCTAGATGATCTCTGCTCAAATGATAACTGATTCCCATTTTTGGTCCTTTACTATCCAGTTTCATGACTTGTTGTCTCTGCCCTCTTATTGCGAAACTCTTCTCTGTCTTTTAACTTATCTTCCTCAACCTGCTGTACATGAATCATGAGCCTGGATATGTCCATGTCCCCTATCAACATAGCCGCCTTACCTTCCTTACTCGATAAGAAAAATAGCCTGAACACGAACAAACTCATCCTACTCCTCATATCTACCACCATATCCGGAGCATAACAGGATAGCTGAGTAAACTTGAGGTTGTACTCCTGCACACTTATAGCTTCCTATTTTAGATTCAAGAACTCTCTCACCTTAGCTTCTCTTATCTTTCAGGGAAAGAAGCACCCCAAGAAATCATTCTCAAACATAGCCTAGCTGAAAAGTGGTGCCCGCTCTGACCAGTTCTTCTTCCACTGATCATCACATATCCTAGCAACACCTTTGAGCTGATATAAGGCTAACTCCACACACTTTATGTCAGCAACACACATAACCTCAAACACTTTCTGAAGGTATTCCACAAATTTCTCTGGATCCTCAATGATCTTCTACCCTGTGAAATCTGGGGGATTCATCCTCAAAAACTCAGGGATTCTGGATGTATCAGCCACATCTTGATGACCCACTCCTTGTTGACAAACCTGATTTGCCACAACTTGAGTCATCATCTGAATAATATTCCTAAACTCACCATTGGTGACATCTCCCTAAGGGGGTTACACTTATGGTGCATTGGGAGCTTCTTGACCTTGAGGATAAACATTTCTTTTAGCAGGACATTGAACAAATCTTTGTGGAGGCATGATCTGCAATGACACGCGTAAGCACGAGTTAGAAGAAACTTTATAGAGTTGAACTCTATCACATCAACATGAGTAACAAGAAAGTGAAATTTCCTAAATGTCGTAGCTTCCCCATCATAGATGTGGCGCGCTTCACCCCGATAAGGAGGACTCTATTAGACACAGCTTCATAGACACCCTAGGACTCTTGTACTCTGTTCTCTAAAACCAAGTTTGTCATTCCCATAGCCTACACCCTGGACATGGCCGGCACTCAAGAATCATTGTTGGTCCCCAAGCGAACCCTTGGCCTGGCTGACTACTTAGCGGAAGACTTACTCAAGTAATATATGGCTTAAAGAAAATTTTAATTGTGTAAACTCAAAATATTCATTTATTAGTACTTGTAAATACTCAAATGATACTAATAGTTTGCAAAACATCTCAAGGGAAAGTAAATAGTGAGAGATTCCTCACTTCTGTCTATCTTTGAAGCCTCTATTATTCAAGATGGATGTCGGGACAAGACCCACAACATCTCAAGACAAATAACTAGAAAATAAATGTGAAGTCTTCCCAGAATGCAAGGATGCTCACCCAAGCTATCTGAAGTGCAAAGTGATTTCAACAAAGCACCTATTGGTGATCCTGAACAGCTGTATCTGCATCATAAAAAGATGTAGGTCGTATAACATTAATACATTGAATGTACTAGTATGTAATAAAGCTAAATGAATAAATAATGGAACTGATAAGGCTGGAAGAATACTCACCTCAACTCAACTCGATACAAAGCAATCATAAGAGATGAAATATTTAAAGCTTCATAAATAAAAGATGCTAGCTCAAGGATGTCTATAAAAATACAATAAATTACTCTTTATTCTTATTTGAGAGATTCTCTAACTGACAACCATCACTATATATGAGCTATGTGATGATACAATGTCTCACTCATGCTGCCAGAACTGTCCTATATCTTGTCGGGGTATAGAACACCTCAACTAAGTGGATCCACTAAAGCTATGCTCGAAAGTAATAAGGAGTCGTCTAAAAAGTATGATCATTTATATATGTTGGCTACATGGTTTATGAGGAATGTGAGTTTTCAAAACGCATCCCCATACTGGTGCTCAATACTACTCTCAATAAATATATATACTAATGCTCAAGTAGATATACTCTTTCTCTGTTTTGAGGTAATTACTCAAAAGATTCTCTTTAAGAGGCAATGTCGCAATTATATCTCAAAACTCTTTTAACTCTTTGTAAAAATAAAAGTTCTCTTTCTCAATGTAAAAATGATACATTTGGAAATCAATTAGTCCCCTCATACTTTACTCAAATCATTCTTTAAACTCTACTCAAAACTCGTCTTTACTTTCTCAAACATAAATTTAAAACAAAATAGTTTGGTTAAAAGAATCTCAATAATAGGGTTCATGCTGAAAAAAATAGACATGAACAATCAACTCAAGATTCTCAACGCAAGATATAGGTACTCAAAATCATGAATAAACTCAGAATTCAACAACGATACCCATCTCAAGAATTATCAAAACTAAGGATGTAACCCTAGATTATTCTTTACTGGTAGAAAATATATGTAGGGCATGAGGATGAACTCAGTCTATCACTATGATAGCATTACATACCTGGGAAGAACAAAGTTCATGGCGAAATCGATGAAATTTGAAGAACTCTAGAAAACCAAGCTTTTCTCCTCTTGAATCCTTGCTCTAAGTCTTTGAGTGTTAAAGAATGTAAAAGAATATTTTAATATTGTTTAGACCCTTAATTAGATGAAAAGGGGTCGTGGTTTAGGCTTAGAAGGGGTGCAAAAACACTAAACTACCCTTCTTAAAACCTGATGAAAAACCTTCTAAGGGTCTATCTACAGTTCGTGGTTTGTTCTACAGACCATAGATCCAATCCATGGAATTTATATTGAATTTTAAGTCTAAAAGTTTCATTCTATGGGTCCAATCTACGACCTGTGAAAGTTTCTACGGACCGTAGATCCAATTCGTAGACTTTATACAATTTTCGGGCTCAAAAGTCCATTCTACGGGTCCAAACTACGGCTGGTAGAAGTTCCTACAACCCGTAGAATGGATCCGTAGGAATTGGACCCCAAAATTCAGAGTCTTTGAAGTTTTTGACGACTTGAAAGTACGGGTTGTAGTTCAATCTATGGCCCATAGTTCACAAACTCAGAAAACTCAGATATGGCAGTATCTGGTAAAACGGTCATAACTTTTTACTCCGAACTCGAATGAGAAAAACTTGGTGGAGTTGGAAAGAGGACTCGAAGTCCTTAATTTTGATATGTCATGGGCCACATAAGTCATTATGTGCTGGGAGATACGATTGTTTGAAGTTGACCTAAGTAGAATCTTATGTCAAAATATAATCGGTGAGGAAGCTTTCAACTTAACTTTGTGCTAGAGGATTCTTGTGACCTTAAGTCATATCCCAATTCATTCCAACATTTGAAAATTGACCTTTACACATATGAGTAATTTAAGAATCACCCGATATGATTTTTCATGAAAATAAAGAATGGTTTGGGCCTTAGCTTAAAAATTTGTGGGGTGTTACAAAAACATTCCTTTTTTGTTCATTATTTTAGACTTTAATTATTTAATTTAAGTTTGACCGGCTAACCATTTTACGAATCTTAAGGATGCCTTATCCCTTCCCTTTAGGATTAATTGAACCCTTATCTTAAAATCTCTAATTGGTTAGATAGATCTTAAAACATAGTTAATTTTAGAAATTTTAGGTGCCCTAACTCACCCTTATAATAGTTAGGTGGCGACTCCTTAAGTTAATTTATTTATGAATCACCAATATGTTATACTCTAATTTGAACTTAGTTAAAATGGGGTATAACATGTGGGAGCAGAACATTGTACTCCATTTTATACCTCACATGGTTTATGTCGGTTATTGTATACATCCCACAATTTTTTATGATTTTAGATATTGCATGACCTTGTACTATATATTTCATATCAGATCATCAGTCTTCATGTTATGTTTACTTTTCATTGCATTAGCATGTTTTATAGTCTTATCATGTTCTTATATCATATTTATGCATTTCACCTCATACTTATTATATTCTGAGTACTGACCGCATACTTTTCTACCTATATTGTTTCATAATATAGGTTCTGACGCTCATCATCATGCTCGTAGTTAGTACAAGATCTTCTCAGCTAGCACTGATTTTGGTGAGTCCTCATATTTTGGGGAATTAAATTTTATGACTATTATTTGGTATTTTACTTCCATTTTAGACAATTTAGAGTTAGCTAGGGACTTGTCCTATTAACTCACTATGTTTTCTTGTATCAAATTATCTTTTATGATATGATAGCTACTTGAGACTTTATTCTGCTTTTCTGTTTCTTTTGTATATGTATGCTATCTTAGTGTGATGCCATACCATGTGATTATTTTGGGGTTACTCATGGCTCTAGGCATCATGTCACGTCTAGGGGGAGTCTTGGGTCATAAAAAATAATGTAAGGCAACAGAATAACAGAAACAATGTAAACAAAACTAAAACCACAATACAACATCCATAATCTGCAAAGAATCAATAGCTCGTTGCAACCACACTACCAAAGTAGTTCATATCCACTTCTCCTATTCTTGGATAAAATCACATTCTTTGAAACAAATTTTAAAATGACAGAAAATAAATTGCAATCACAAATAAAATATGAAGAAACATAATTTTATTGATCAAGATTGTGAGTACAATTTTGTTCCTCCCTTGATTCTTCTCTCATAAAAGCTTTCTCCATATTCAAAGGCCGTTAGTGGTGTGTTTCTCGAACTAGGATGATCTGAATTTGATCTCCTTATGAATATTCCATGAATTTACAGAATATCAAGATTTCGATCTCTTAATGAATATTCCATGAATTTGTGATGGAATTTTTGAGATGCCTTTTCAAGGAAATATAGTACCCTTTATATAGGCATGAACTAGGATTTAGGGTTGAGTAGCCTAACACACCTTGTAGATGCCAACTCAAATTGAAGACGTTTTGTAGAGTCCACAAAAATTTTTAATGTCTAGGAGACGTGAACTAGGATTTAGGGTTGAGTAGTCTCCAAGAATTGTAATTGAAACTTAACACACCTTGTAGATTCCTAACTCGAATTGAGCACGTCTTGTAGACATTGAAATTTTGTGGGACTCTACAAGAGGTGTTCAATTCGAGTTGGGACTCTACAAGGTCTGTTCAATTCAAATTAGAATTCTTGGAATACCTTTACCTTTAATTTCATGATGTGAAGATACTATCATTGATGATATGAAGTCCCAATACCTTTTTACGATTCACAAGAACAACCCGTCATCTTATAGGAAGGTCTCAAACTTAGTGATATTTTAAGGGGTAAAGCTGGTTTCTGTTGTTGGTCTCTATAGTTCATAGGAATACCTACGAGACGTAGACAGGATCTGTCAAAAAATGGTCAAAAACAAAGGTTTCTGAACTTTTTTCTATGGTTGACCAGTACGGTAGGTCCAAACTGTAGAGAGCTTTCGCAGTTATTTTAAGGGGCTTTTGAGTCTTTTCTGTAATTGTTTTAAATCAAAATTATGAACCTAAGCCCTATATAAAGCTTTTAGGACCTAAAACTACCCACTTCAACCCCATTCTCCTTATTTCCCGAAATCTAACAAAATTCATCCTCCCCAAATTCTTTCAACCTAAGGAAGAAGAAGAGCTAAGGTTCCACTAAAATCTCCAATTCACCGTCTTTCTTAGGCTTTGAATAGCAAGGTATGTGGGTATTCACCCATGGAATCCATTATTCCATGGGGTCCTCAAGGTTTCCAATTTATCAATTCAATTTCAATTGACTAAGTTAGGGTTTAAATTCAATCTTTGTCGGTTTCGACCAATTATGATTGATTATTGTTGATTAAGTCTTCTAATGCATGATTTAATGTTAATACACGATATTTAGTTGATATTACATTGATCCATGCCTAAATCATATTTTTCAACTATGAATCTATGAAGAACCCATGAATTATGAAGATATGCCTGTTTTCTGTAGTGATTATAAATGATTTGGGGATTCATTGAAAGAAAAGTATCAATGCTATTGTGAAAGGATTTGATGATCAGTATTGTAAAAGGTAATAACTAACATATGGATCACATTGGTGAAAGGTTTTCTCATCCATGTTGAATTATGTTTAAGGAGCTATTCTATATTTTTATCTCAAAAGTATGTGTATTGGTATTGATCATTGCATTTCCTATGTTATATTGATATGTGACTTTTATCTATTTGTCACGACCCAAAGTCCCTAGATGTGACATGGCGTATAAGACTCCGAGAGGCCCTACACAAGCCACTTAGCATACATCATATACGATAATAGAAGTAAAGAGTTTAAAAGTAGTATTTCAAATAAAAGAGTTTGACAAAAGTAGCGGACGTCTAACATAAGTCTCAAAGCCATCTATTACATCAAAGGAGTGATTGGGACGTAACCCATACATCACATACAATATCCAAAAAGAAAAGACATGAAAGCAATAAAATAATCTCGATCCTCGGAACATGAGGACTCACTAATCTTCAATCTCTATATGGGACCACTAGCCACGAGTATGGGAGGTAGGAGCGTCGGACCCTATATTAGTGAAACAATGTAAGCAAAAGTATGTGTTAGTACATGGAATGTACCAAGTATGATAGCAATGCATCAGAGTTATGAAATCATGTATTAGTGAATTTACATGACATGCAATGACCAAGTTAAATCATAAAATAACATGTTAGAAAACATAAGTCATAGCTATGGTCAATCCAAGCTAAACATTTTTATAACACCTTTGAGATACTTTTTAGAAATTAACATTAGTTCATTATTTGTGGGAGATTTACATTTAACCGACATAGACCATGTGAGCTATAACATGGAATCCGGTGTCTATCCCACACCGAAAATAGATGTCCTTACTTTCCACGGTAAGAACCATAACTTCTAGTTTAGGTGGATACACTAGCTAATATCTATCTAATACAAACCTATGGTGGCACATAGTTTACTGGATACGGAGATTGCTATTAGAAACCCAGTCTCAACTACACGAGAGCTTTCATTTCAATATCTACTCGGTGCTAAGCATAAATCCCATAGAATAGTCATTAATCTTAATTTATCTCATTATCCGTGGAAAGGCACATCAAGTAGCCAAATCCAAGAAAGAATTCATTATAATAGCTCCTTAATCTCGATTCATCTTAGGTGAGAAAGCCTTTCAACTTTATGAATCATTTATGTGAGAAAATCCTTTCACAATCATGTTATGACTAGTATGTGAGAAATCCCTTCATAATAACAACAACAACAACAACATCGATGCTTTACTCTCAAAGAATGCTTAAATCATTTTCATCAAATTAATAAAGAAACATGCATATCTTTAAATTCATCTTTCTTAGTTGAAAAGCCTCATCATATGATCATAGTCTAGAAATCATGGATCATGCATGGGTTCAAGTGAATTCAACTTAAATTCATGAGATTATCTCAATTCATGAATACAAAGACATAAAACAATCAATTAGATCATAATTGAAAAGAACTCATGAGATTGGAAAAAAACCCTAATTTCAATTGGAGATTCTAACTTGTAAAATTAGAGAATTTAGGAACCCTATGGAGGAAAGGACTCCATACGTGAATATTATCATACCTTGATGCCAAAAGCTCACAATTAATGGTTAATTTAGAGACTTGAACTTTGAACCCTAGCCTTCTTCTTCAAGTTTTAGAGAGAGAAATATTAGGGAAAAACTTTGATCAACTTTTAGAATTTAGGAGAATGAGTTCAATTTGGTAATTTGGGAGTAAAAATGTTTATATAGGGTCTATAATTAAGATTAAAACGGTGTAGTATCGGGTTAAAACGATTAGAGAGAAGACCAAACAGCCCTTAAAATTAACTATCGAGCCCTCACCGATGGATCAGACCTACAGTTCGTAGGTCCTACTACGGAACATCCTGGTCGATCGTAGGTGGGGTTCAGGGATTTGAATTTGGACCTTCAAATGATGATACCCATGTATGGTCCGTAGGTCCACTTACGGACCGTGCATACCAATCGTAAGTCCCACCTTTGGCCCTCAAAATTTCACTAAGTCTAGGACTCAACTACGAGACCTATCTATGACTCATTCATTGAATAATGGACCGTCCTGGTAAACCGTAAAAAGAGTACTAGAACTTGACTTTTAAAATTTATTCACCCCTCCACTTACAGTTTCCACTTACAGCCCGTAAGAGGACCTATGGTCCATCGGTAGGGTCTGCAGACACAGAAACTAGCTAAGAAAGTTTTGCACTTCTCATTCTTTTCGAATTCGAGGTGTTAAACTATTCAATTGAGATTTAGAATTAGCACTGAGAGGGCTTTGAGGTGGAGGCTCAAATAGGTTAGTCTCTAGTAGCAACATCTAGTCTCAAACTACGTGCCCTTGTAGGATTGTCTTAAATGACCTAGCTAGTAGATCCACTTTAGTAAATGATGATATGTAGAGATTCTACCTTGGCAAGTAGATTCCCCTTCTTTCGGTATGAGGGATATACCAGATTCTATGATATAGTTCTCATGATCTTATTGTCTGTTAAAACTAATATCCCACAAAATGATTATGTTTCTTCGAAGCTTTTCTTATGTCCTTTATGTTAATGTATTTGAATATATTTCATGATATACGTGTCATTTCTTCTTTAAGTCTTTAAATGTTCCAAAGAATGATAATGCTTACATGTTTTAAGCCATTCATGCTATCATGTCTATGTTTATGCACATTTCCCAATACTTAGTGCATTCCATGTACTAATGCATACTTGTGCCTATATTTTTTCACTAATGTAGGGTTCGACGCTCCTACCTCCCATACTCGTGGCTAGTTAATTTCATTCACTTCAAAGATTGGTGAATCCTCATGTTCCGAGGATCGAGATACCTTTACTGCTTTATGTCATTTCTATTTTTAGACTTTGTATGTGATTAATGGGTTACGTCCCAATCACTTTCCTTATGATGTATTAGATGGCTTATTGAGACTTAGGTAATACTTTTGCTTTTGTCAAACTCATTATGTTATAAGAATATCTCTTTTGAAATCTTTATTTCTATTATCTTATATGACATATGCTAAGTGGCTTGTGTAGGGCCTATCGGGGTCTTATACGCCATGTCACGTCTAGGGTGTACTTTTGGTCGTGACAAACTTGGTATTCAGAGCAAAAGGTTTAGATAGGTCCTAGGATGTCTCATAAGTCACGTCGAGTAGATTCTTGTTCATGAATGTGAAGTGTGCCACATTTATGAATGAGAGACTATAATATGTTTAGGAAACACCACTTCTTTTATCATTCTAAAGTCATGCGATTGAGTGTAATATGTCTCTCTCATAATCCGTATCCGATGCTTTTCAAGAAATGGCCCCTCGAAAAGCATATGTGAGAAGGAATGCGAATGAGAATGTGGAAAAAGAGGCTACACAAGTTTCGGCCGACCCTTCATCCGAACAAGTTACTAATATAGAGTTTTAAGCTGTATTTCAAGTGTTGGCTCAAGCCATGATGGCTCAAGACAATAGGGAGGTTATGGTCCCCGTGAACCCAAATGTGGGTACGGCAGCAACTAGGGTGAGGGACTTCACTAGGATGAATCCCCTGGAGTTTTATGAGTCCAAGGTTGAGCAAGATCCTAAATAATTAATTAATGAGGTGTATAAGGTTTTGATGATCATGGGAGTGACGCCGGTGGAAAAGGTAGAATTGGCCACTTATCAACTTAAGGATATTTCTCTAGTTTGGTTCAATTAATGGAAGGAAGAGAGGGTGGTTGATGCGGGTCCTCTTGATTGGGAAAATTTTAATGTTTCTTTCTCTGATAGGTTCTTTCCCCTTGAGATGAGAGAGGCAAAGGTACTTGAATTCATCAACCTTCGTCAAGAAAATATGAGTGTGGAGGAGTATGCATTGAAATTTACTCAATTGGCTAGGTATGCTCCAACTATGGTTGCTGACTCTAGGGCAAGGATGAGTAAGTTCATTTCGGCTGTGTCCTAATTGGTGGTTAAGGAATGTCGTACCGCCATACTTATTAAGTAAATGGACATTTCTTGTCTAATGATTCATGCTCAACAAATTGAAGAGGAGAAACTTAAGGAAAAGTCTAGGGAGCCAAAGAGGAAAAAGACCGGTGATGGTGACTTCTCACATTCAAGGTCCGATAGATATGGTCGTTCAAGGTTCCAGTAAAAAAATTTCGGTCAAGGTTCCTCCAATACTCCAGCTCCTAAATTCAGTTTCTAAGTCTTTTTGAGGATTTGACGGCCTAAGTTGTGAAATTGTGGAATGTTTTCCTTTGGATTGACTTTGGTCAATATTAAGAGTTGGGATGCTCAGATCAGAATTTCGACAGTTTCATTGGATTTGGGGGATGATTTTAGACTTGGTTAAGGTCTTGGTTGATTTTTGAGAGGTCCCAAGTGTGTTTTAGCCTTCTTAGGCGTGAGTTAGTTTCTTATGGTTTTCATGATTGTTGGGTCAAGAAGACCTCAGATTCGTGTTTTGATTTTTCCATTGAGTTTGGAACATCGAGTTTAATTGATTTACATATTTGGTTTGTTTGTAAGGGGTTCCAAACGAATCTCGAGGGTCCTTTCAATGGTTTTGAGTTTGGCTTGTTTCCGGTTCTGGTGTATGGCCATTTTGGTCATCGCAATTGCGAGACTCCCTCATCTCGATCGCGTAGCATCATCTTAGGGTGCATTGCGATCGCGTGGGTCTTGTTGCGATCGCGATGGTCAACTTAAATGAGTTGAGTGCCTTACTCATCGCGGTTGCGTGACCCTGGCTTACAATCGCAATGAGCATCTGTGACTTGGGCATAATGTTTTCTAAAATTGGGGTTTCAACCCCATTTCACCATTTTTTAGTTTTGGGAGCTTTGGGGAGGCGATTTGGGCCAGGTTTTCGAGTAAAATCTTTTGGATAACGATTCTTATATCTAAATATTCAATTACCAATTATTATTCATGAATTGATTTGATCAAATCAAGCTTTTGAAATAAAAAATTTGGGGATTTTCTTCAAGAACCCAAGAATTTACTAAATTGGAGTTTGTGAAGTGATTTCAAGTCCTTTTTCGAAATGATTTTACCTAATGAGTTCCTAAAGCCTTGAGTAATGTTTTCAAGTATTAAATTTTGGATTCAAACCTTATTTTTTTAATTGGGTTTGTGTTGATTGACCTACTTTTCAAGAGAAATTGATGTGGGTATTGTTGTTTCTGGAAATTTATTGTGAATACTTGCTTGTGCATAGATTGTGTGGCTTGGTAAGTGATCCGAAAGGGGAAGACTCAACTATTGGAGTGATTGTTGATTTATTTAAGGCAAGTGGTTTCCTAAACCTTGTATTCTAGTTGAATTCATATGCTTCCTTCGTTGATTCCGTGTTGGGAGTAATGAGAATGAGGTGAAGGGTTTAAGTTGTCCACTTGTTTTATCTAAATGAATAAAGAGAGGTTGAAATGAAAAAGGCTATGTAATGAACATGATAATGTGAATTGCCTTATTGTGACCCTTGATGATTGATTGATAAAATGCTTGAAAGCATGATTCTAGACTTGAATTGTATGGTTTGTTGTCTCTTCTATGTGGTGTCATATTTGTTTGTATGCATTGACTGTG
The DNA here is from genome assembly GCA_029582245.1 of Solanum etuberosum. Lineage (NCBI taxonomy): Eukaryota > Viridiplantae > Streptophyta > Magnoliopsida > Solanales > Solanaceae > Solanum > Solanum etuberosum. Next base: position 9,572 of record JAJONR010001987.1, on the reverse strand, counting down.
AACGTCGTGATGAGACATGTGATGAGTTATTATGTCGAGGTCTTTGTCGGTGAGTTTTATGATGCCGATGTCTTTACCAGCGAGTGTTATGATGCCAAGGTCTTTTCCGGCGAGTGTTATAAAGTCGATGGGAAATGGTTCTGGAAAGTGATGATCATTGTGACTTAATGCACTTGATGCTTATGCGTGACTAACTTGTGGATTGTGATTTATATACTTGTTATGTGTGATTGAACTACTTGTCATTGAGATTGACTTATTTGATTTGGTTGATTGTTGATTTGTGAAGATCGAACTGTGAATATTCAGCATGTGAGCTATGTATTATTGAATTGCTAGGTTGGGCTAATTTTTGTACAGCTTGTAGTTTGAGGAGGTTCGGTTGGAGTGTAGGGTATTCATTTTCTAGATAGTTGCTTTGTTTATTAGGTTTCTTGCTAGGTACCATGTTGTTGGTACTCACTCCTTGCTTCTACACTTGTGTACGTTTCGAGCCTGGATCCGTGTAATCTTATTCTCTTTCTCCTTCTCTTGATCTCAAGGCTCGTCAAGGACTTGAAAAGGTAGCTGCTTGTCATTCGGCGAGTCCTCTTTTTCCTTTTCTTACATTTTTTTCTAATTGAGAAACAAAGATTAAGACTTGTATTCATTTCTTTATTCTGCGAGACTTGAGGATTGGTACGGAGACGTCTGTACTTATCTTCAAGAGGCTACAAAGATTGTTAAGAAACTTCCTTTTAATCATCATTTCTTATTGTGTGTGGTTACCTTCGCTAGTTTTAAGTTGTCGCATGTTTTTTTGGTAGATGTCGAGGACCAGAGCTTCTATTTCCAATGGTAGAGGAGAGGTAGTCCCCGATCCCATTTTTGAGGCCCCAACTAGGGGTAGAGGTAGGGCCCGAGCTAGAGACCATGCTTGTGGAGTAGCACCAGCTAGAGGTCGTGCCTGTGGAGCGGCACCGGCCAGAGGTAGATCTAGAGAGGCTACTCTTGAGCCACATGCTGAGGTTCTTGAGGACTAGGTTCCTCCCGAGTTTGGAGCTCTATTGTTTCAGGAGACTTTGTTGAGGATGGTTGGTGTGTTAGAGAACCTTTCTCTGAGGTCGTAGAACCCAGGTCAACAGTAGATTCTAGGTGTTCATGTTAAGGTGGGTCAGCCACTCGTGGTCCCTACACCGATTGTTGGTGCACAGATTGCTTCTGAGGTTATCTTGACCGTGACTGATCAGCAGTGTTATGAGAGGTTTCAGAAGATGAAACCACTCCAGTTTCAGGGGGGTAAGAGCGAGGATACTCATGAGTTCTTGACTTTGTACCATGAGATTCTTGAGGCTGTAGGTATGGTGGATTCTGGTGGTGTTCGGTTTGTTGCCCTTCAGCTTCGTGGTCGCGCTATATTGGAGTGATTATATTGTTGATTGATTTAAGGCAAGTATCTTCCTAAACGTTGTATTCTAGTTGAATTCGTATGCTTCCTTAGTTGATTGTGTGTTAGGAGTAACGCGAATGAGGTAAAGAGTTTAAATTTTTCACTTGTTATATCTAAATGAATAAAAAAAGGTTGAATGAAAAAGGCTATGTGATGAACATGATAATGGGAATTGCCTTATTGTGCCCTTTGATGATTGATTGATGAAATGCTTGAAAGCATGATTGTGGACTTGAATTGTATGGTTTGTTATCTCTTCCATGTGGTGTGATATTTACTTGTATGCATTGATTGTGAACGTCCTGATGAGACTTGTGATTAGTTATTATGTCGAGGTCTTTGCTGATGAGTGTTATGATGCCGAGGTCTTTGCTAAAGAGTGTTATGATGAAGAGGTATTTACCGGCGAGTGTTATGATGCTGAGGTCTTTTCCGGCGAGTGTTATGATATCGAGGTCTTTACATGTGAGTGTTATTATGCCGAGGTCTTTTTCGGCAAGTGTAATAAATATGATGGGAAATGGTTTCGGATAGTGATGATCATTAGGACTTAATGCAGTTGATACTTATGCGTGACTTACTTGTGGATTGTGATTGATGTACTTGTTATGTGTGGATGAACTACTTGTCATTGAGATTGACTTATTTGATTTGTTTGATTGTTGAATTGTGATGATCGAACTGTGAATATTGGGCCTGTGAGTCGTGTATTGTAGAATTGCTAGGTTTGGCTGATTTTTGTGCAGGTTGTACTTTGAGGAGGTTCGGTTGGAGTGTAAGGGATATTCATTTTCTAGAGTTGCTTAATTTAGTAGGTTGCTTGCTAGGTACTGTGTTGTTGGTACTCACCGCTTGCTTCTACACTTGTGTAGGTTCCAAGCCCGGATCCGTGTGATCTTCTTCTCTTTCTCGTTCTTTTCATCTCGAGGCTTGTCAAGGACTTGAAGAGATAGTTGTTTGTCATTCGACGGGCCCTCTTTTTCCTTTTCTTACACTTTTTTCTATTTGAGAAATAAAGATTAAGACTTGTATTTATTTCTTTATTCCACACTTATGTGTTTAGCAGATTATACACGTGACAACCAGATTTTGGGTGGTTTAAATGAAGAACAAGTTTTCCTCTTTATCTTGGTCTTATTTTTATTGTTTTTCGCTTTTATTTCATATTTTTTGGTTGAGGCTGACTTGTCTTTGTGGGAAAAGACAAGTGCCATCACGTCCATTATTGGGTCATGAAAAGGAGGGTCATGTTATACTGAATCTCATTGTCCAGGAGAATCCTGCTATATTAAATCTCATTGTCTAGGTGGGTCCTGCCGTACTAAATCACATTGTCCAGGAGGCCGTGTTATACTATATCCCATTGTCTATGAGGGTCCAACTTTACTATATCTCATTGTCCAGGAGGGTCCTGCTATACTATATCCCAATATCCATGAGGGTCTGACTTTACTATATCTCATTGTCTAGGAGGGTCCTGTTTATCCATTATTTTGGTGGGTCCTGTTAGTCCCATTGTCCAAGAGGGTCCTGCTATACTATACTAAATCCCATTGTCCACTAGGTCCTGCTATACTATATCCCATTGTTTAGGAGGGTCCTGTTATACTAAATTTCATTGTCCAGGAGGATTCTTCTATACTATATCTCATTGTCCAAGAGGGTCCTTCTATACTATATCTCATTGTCAAGGAGGGTCTGCTAATCTCATTATTTATGAGGGTCCTGTTAGTCCTATTTTCCAGGAGGGTCCTGCTATAATATTCTAAATCTCATTGTCCAGGAGGGTCCTGCTATACTATATCACATTGTCCAAGAGGGTCCTGTTAATCCCATTATGTAGGAGGGTCCTCTAAAATCATTGTCCATGAGGGTCATGCTAAACTATATCCCATTGTCCAGAAGGGTCTTGCTATACTAAATCTCGTTATTCAGAAAGATCTTGCTAAATAAAATCACTACAACATTTCTTTTTTCCCCAGTTTGCACCATAAAGGTTTTTGTGAGTTATTAACAACAGTAAATTCCTCAAACTAGGAAGTGTATATCCTAAGAGGAAAAAAAAGTCTCAGACTATGAAGTGTTTATCGTAGAAGAAAATAAAAAATAAATGTGCATGCATGTAAATTTGGTTTTTTTTTAAATTTTTTTTTTTTTTTTTTTTTGTGAAATGGTGTTTACAAACTTGAGTCTTCAAGATAACCTTTATGTCAACAACATTTCTCCTGTTTAGAGAAAAAAAATTGTGAGTTTTTTCTTCTTTTTATTTGGTGGTCGATTTGTGACATTGGCTTTGAGGATGATTGCTCATGTTGTTGTCATGTTTGAAGCTAATTTCAGTTTGGATAGACTGCTTTTGTTGGCTAGTTGGACTATTCTGATAACATTTATCCTTGAAGACCTCTCTAATTGATTTCCTAATGTTCGATATATTGTCCCATGTTCTAATCAATCACTGAATCTCGAACTAGTCAAATGCAACCAATTATTTTGAATATCAATCCTTCTTAAATTATGTCACTTTAGATATCTTGGCAAAATTTTAACTTTGTGCAATCGAAAAATTGGTAGCAAATTTTGAAGGCAGCTCTTACTTATTTAATAAATATAAACTCAAAGAAAATGCAAAAAAGGAATAAAATGATATAGAAGGAAAAGAAATTATGTGTGACCCTTTTATGGAATGAAAGGAAAGAAATGACTCATTGAAATATGGAGTTCAACTTTAATGATCATGACATGCACTTTGAATAAAATGGCCTAATATGTCCAATCAATCTAATCTTTATCTTTGTAAGACTTTCAACTTTTGAAATCAAACTTCTATAATTCAATTTTTGCACTAGATTAATGACTCACATTTGACATATGGTGCTTCGAAAGATTTTCACCGACAAATCTCTCTCATTTTGTTTGTCTCTCACTCACCATTATCTTACGGTGCCCTAAGGGTTTTCACCAATAAGACTCTCTCATTTTTCACTTTCTCTTCACTAAAATGATGTCTTATAGTGCTTGTAAGAATTTTCATCCATAAAACTTTCTCATTTTTTCAATCTTTATGACATTAAATGATATTCTTCCTTATATGATAATCAACACCTAAAGCTTGCTTGACTTTCCATTGTTAAAAATATATCAAAAGGTCTTTATTTGGATTGTAACGTTTCTTTTGGACATCATTATAAAGAAAGGAAAGCCATGAAAGCTCAAATATAATACGTGTAACATAGTTAAGATGTACAACTTTTGAAATCGATTCTTTTTGCAAAAAATAAAAAAAATCTTTTTTTTGCCTCAATTTTTGTGATGAAGACTTTCAAGATATTTTTTTGGTTGGACCGAACCACAAAATAAGGCTGCGTCTGTATCTTGTCAAAACAACAATCAGGTCGAACATAGTTCAGGAAGCTTGTTCTTTTGTTGTTGTTGTTGAGTTTTTTTTTTCACTTAACTTCTCCTCTTCTTTTTTTTACTCTTTCTTTTTCTCTTTTATTTTCTCTTTTTTTCGTGAATTTTTTTTTTCTTCTTCTATTTTTTTACTCTAATTTGATTCCAAAAGAGGGGTATGAAAGAAAATAAATTAAGGCTCAAAAGGGGTAGCAAAAGATTACACAGTGTTAGGATAGAGAATGAAATGTCTTCGTCATATCAATTATTAAAAATGTCAAACACAAGCATTCTCTATAAAGTGAAAATCATATAATATCTCTTTACAACATATGTACTGATGGATATGTATATCATTTTTGTTCCATGTTTGTCAATTTAAAATCTTCACTTGAGTAATATCTTCTTCACAAAAAATGACATATGTCCACTTGAATAGAACTTGCTATTTTAACCTCCTTCGATACCAAAGGACGTGTCAATATATTTCAATACTTTATTTCTTTCCTCGAATATATTTTTTTGATTATTTTTTGTGTATTCATTCCATGACTAGATATGATTTTAAGATCTGACCAAATTTCACATGATAAATCTTGTCACCAAAACTGAATTAAAAAGAGATGTATATATGTGAAGTTAAATAAAGCGGATCAAAGTAAAAATTATATTAAGTAAAAGACAACAAGACTTGATGACAAAACAAGAAACTATATTTTAGGTTACAACCCTATATAACCCAAGCTACGACATAACTTAACAAACAGACAAAATAAGAAAATTGATAGAGGGGTGTGACACACTAAAATAAAATCAAAATCTGAATTGAATAGCAAAAATGATGGCAAAACAAACTATCCATGCACTCTTTTCTAGATAAAAGAAGAGTGTCTTCCCAATCACCAAGCTTGATATCTTAGCCTCTAATTTGCAAATTACCCCTTACAAAATCTCCGCCAATTTCAATTATCTTTGTAACACCTCGGACTCAAGAAAATAGAAAATGTAGCTTTTCAGAATCTGGTGTCAAAACCAACGGAAACCACCCACGGACCGTAGGTAGAACCACGGACCATAGGTGGGGTCCCGTGGTTCAGTCCCAGACTTAGCAGAATCTCAGAATCTAAAGATGAGACCAACGGCAGTGAACCACGGTCCGTTGATTGACCTACGGACCGTAGATTGGTTCCGTCATTGGGGTCCCAAGTTTGGTGGTCTCTGATACCACCCACGGTAAACTAGTACGGTCCGTGGTTTGACCTAGGGACCGTAGGTGAGGGTCAGCAGTAAATTAGAGGATAAGTGTTGTTGGGTCGACTTCAAACAGTCATATTTTTTAGCAAAAAATGAATTAGGTTGCCTATGACCTATCAAATTAAAGATAATTGAATCCTCTTTCCAATGCCACCAATTTTTCTAAAATCCAAGCTCGGAGTAAAAAGTTATGCTCGTTTATTGAAGCCTTGTCGGGCAGACCCTGAACCATGACCACAGCCGACGGTTTGTGGTCCAAACGACGGACCGTCGACCCCGCCGTAGATGGCCTTCGTCAAATTTATGTCAGGGTCATTTTGGACCTTTTCCCTATACGTTTGGGGACTTAAACTATGTCGTTTGATGCCTAAACTACGTCGTTTTACTCAGTTTAAGCCTAATAACTTAGTCAAACATACCCAGAACCTTTATTCACCAAAAATCATCCAAACTTAGAGCAAAAAGGAGAAGAAAGAGGCGCCAGTTTCCCAAGAATAATAAGAAGGTTTGCTTCAAGTTTCAGCCTTGAAATCGAAGGATTTCTCCGTAGATTTCATCACCAGGTATATGGGATTTCACTAGTGGAATCATTTCATCCACTAAGTCCCTAGAATTCAGTCAGTTCCTTGATTCTCTATATCTTGTTTAGACTTAGGGTTTCTAAAACCTTGGATATTTACTATGATTTAGCTGTTGTAGTATCCTAAATCGAAATAGCATGTTTCTTGGAAGGTTTGTTCAGTTCCTTGTATGAAACTCAGAACCCTAGTTGTGTAGATTTTCTTAGTTCAGAAATTACACTTGCTAGGTCAGATAAACAGTCCAGATATCGAATATTACATTATCAGTATATAAATGTTGCATTTTCAGTTAGCATGTCAGTATTTTGAGCTACTCAGTATTTCAGTTACATTTCAGTCATATACATATTCAGTTGGGAGTAGACTTAGCACCAAGTTAGACTAGGGTTCAGCGTACCCTCATAGTCCCAGAACTACGTGCCCCTATAGGAGTATAAGTCCCCTCTGTTGGGCATCAGATTTAGTGATCACACAAGTCATGCCTTTATAACCCTCGCAAAGTATATTGGGTCCTCTCGATGGGGCGTATACATTGGACTCCACGTTTAGCTCACATTCAGATTATATCTCTATCATCTAGTTCGGGTTAAGGATTCAAGCTCTGAAACCCCAACTCTTGAGTCAGTTCCAGTAGTTAATGAGTTCCCAGAAGTGTTTCCAGAAGATCTTCCCGGAGTTCCTCCTGAAAAGGAAATCGACTTCGGAATTGATCTCCTTCCAGATACCCAGCCTATTTCTATTCCTCCTTACAGAATGGCTCCAGCTGAGCTTAAGGAATTGAAAGAGCAATTGAAAGATCTTCTAGCTAAGGGCTTCATCAGACCTAGTATTTCGCCATGGGGTGCACCAGTGTTGTTTGTGAAAAAGAAAGATGGTTCTCTCAGGATGTGCATTGACTATCGGCATTTAAACAAAGTCACAATCAAGAATAAGTATCCCATCCCTAGGATTGATGACTTGTTTGACCAACTTCAGGGTGCTAGTTATATTTTGAAGATAGACCTCAGATCTAGTTATCATTAGCTCAGAGTCAGAGATAGTGACATTTCGAAAACAGCCTTCAGAACTCGGTATGGTCATTATGAATTTGTAGTTATGTCATTTGGACTAACCAATGCTCCTGCAGCTTTCATGGTTTTGATGAACAGAGTGTTCAAGCAGTATTTGGACTTGTTCGTTATCATCTTTATTAATGATATCCTCATTTACTCTAGGAATGAGGAAGAACATGCGATTCATTTGAGAGTTGTTCTGCAAACTCTCAAAGATCACCAGTTGTTTTCTAAGTTTAGCAAATGTGAGTTTTGGTTACAATCAGTTGCTTTCCTCAGGCATATAGTATATAGCGAAGGGATCTGAGTCGATTCTCAAAAAATAGAAGCGGTGAAACAATGGCCCAGACCTACCTCTCCTACAGATATCAGAAGTTTCTTGGGTCTAGCAGGTTATTACAGAAGGTCCGTAGAAGGATTTTCATCCATAGCCTCTCCATTGACTAAGTTGACTCAGAAAAAGGTTAAGTTTCAGTGGTCAGATGATTGTGAGAAAAGCTTCGCAGAACTTAAAACTAGGTTGACTATAGCTCCGGTTTTGACTCTACCAGAGGGTTCAGACGGTTATGTTATCTATTGTGATGCATCCAGAGTCGGCCTAGGTTGTGTGTTGATGCAGCGAGATACGGTTACAGCTTATGCTTCTAGACAGCTTAAGGTACATGAGAAGAACTATCCGACTAATGACCTCGAGCTAGCAGCAGTGGTGTTTGCACTTAAGATTTGGAGACATTACTTGTATGGTGTTCACGTAGATATGTTCACAGACCATAAGAGCCTCCAGTATGTGTTCACCCAGAAAGAGTTGAATCTTCACCAGAGGAGATGGCTTGAGTTCCTCAAGGATTATGATATGAGTGTGCATTACCATCCTGGTATGGCTAATGTAGTAGCAGATGCTCTTAGTAGACTATCTATGGGTAGTGTAGCACATGTTGAGGAAGAAAGAAAAGAACTAGCAAAGGATGTTCACAGGCTTGCTCGGTTGGGAGTTCACCTTAGAGCATATCAGATGATGGTGTAACAGTTCAGAATGGGTCAGAATCTTCATTGGTAGCGGAGGTTAAGGAAAAGCAAGATAGTGATCTGATATTTCTTCAACTAAAGGGTGCAGCCCACCAGCAGAGAGTTGAGGTATTCTCCCAGGGGGAGGATGGTGTGCTTCGTTATCAGGGTCGATTATGTGTTCCTAAGGTGGGTGAGTTAAGACAGCAAATTCCTGCAGAAGCCCATAACTCCAGGTATTTTATTCATCCAGGCGCCACTAAGATGTACAGTGATCTACGGAAAGTCTTTTGGTGGAATGGCATGAAGAGGGATATAGCAGGTTTTGTGGCTAAGTGCCCCAATTTTCAGCAAGTGAAGGTAGAACATCAGAAACCAGGGGGTATGACTCAAGAGATCAACATTCCTACTTGGAAGTTGGAAGTTATCAACATGGACATCATTACAGGTTTACCTCGTACTCGCAGACAGCATGACTCCATTTGGGTGATAGTAGGCAGAGTTACTAAGTCTGCACGCTTTTTGGCTGTTAAGACCACAGACTTGGCGGAAGACTACGCTAAGCTTTACATTAATGAGATAGTCAGGTTGCATGGGGTTCCTTTGTGTATCATCTCAGATAGAGGTCCTCAGTTTACCTCTCATTTCTGGAAGTCATTTCAGAAAGGTCTTGGTACTCAGGTTAATCTTAGCACAGCGTTTCATCCGCAGACGGATGGTCAGGCAGAGCGTACCATTCAGACCTTAGAGGACATGTTGAGATCTTGTGTGATCGACTTCAAGGGTAGTTGGGATGATCACCTTCCTCTTATAGAGTTCTCCTACAATAATAGCTACCATTCCAGCATTCAGATGGCCCCT
>JAJONR010001986.1:0-77927 GCA_029582245.1 Solanum etuberosum | reverse complement strand
GCTCTCCAACAATCATTATAAAGTCTTGAGCTTGGTCTACCACTGATTTGTTGTCCACCATTTGGAAATGAAAAAATCTACTAGCTGCATATTTTTTCGCTCCAGCCTCTTCGGTATCATACTTACTCTGCAATGCTTTCCACATTTTCTTTGCACTAGAGTAAGTTCTATCATAATAATCATAAAAATTATCAGATAGACAATTAAAAATATAATACCGACACTTATAGGAATCACCATCGTACTTTTCCACTTTCTCATGATGAGAAATAAGTTCATCATCATCCAAGGAGGAGTCATCAACTTTATTAGGATTCTTCTCAGTTAACACATAAGAAACATTGAGAAGACTTAAGTAGAAAAGTACTTTACCCTTCCATCTCTTGAAATGGTTACCATTGAACCGAAATGGTTTGTTAAGGTCTCCCATCTTGACATCTGCGGTTTTTTCAATTGTAGCCATGTTGAATCTCCTTAAAATTGTTAGTGAAAAATTACAAAATAACAGAATTACAAGATTACAATTGAAAATAAAATGAAGAAATAAATCTCTTCAGGCTGAGGCACGAATATCTCACTCTCTTTAAGGAGATTCAAGCCCACTGCAGCAAATGTTTTTCACCGGTCCAGCAGTAGTTCTTCTTGACTTGTCCCCTCCAGGATACAACAACCTAATCACAAAATATAACTCAACAACTCTGGACAAGAGTTGAGTCAAAAGCTCCACAAAAAGAACACCTCCCTTCAACTAATAAGAACTCTCTTTTTTGACAAACTTTATGCACTCTATATTTTTTCTTGTGTGTTGTGTGTCCCAAACCAAATGAAGACCACCACTATTTATACTAGAAAAAGTCTTCCTATCAATGAATAGGAAGATAATTGAGTAGTAAATAGTTAAGATAAATGACCTAGAGGTTACATATGTTACATAGGTTACAAAGAATAATAGAGGAATAAAGAGTGAGATAATGGAGATTGAATGGGGGAGAAGTGATGGTCACTAACGGCTAAAACATGCTGCCAATGCTGCCAGAAAAAGAGTAGTAACATATATGCACTAACTGTAAGAGTAATATGCAGCAATCAATATTCTCATTAACATTAGCGCATGATGAGAAATCAACCAACGACAACATTTTAAAATATTAAAATGTCACTCACACTAACACATAGCTAATCAAAATATGTTAACCTGTATAATTGTACAAAATTACACGAAATTTAATTAGCAGTGTGACTCTCCAAACGTGCCCTGACGGGGAAGGAAATGAAGATAAACCGTAGTTGTGCCGTTGGCCGGGGCCAAACACCGATAGATGGAGTGGTAAAATATATAGGAGCAAGGACGACGATATTCATTATTGAGGTAACACAACGTACAGGTTCAATCTATCGTTGATTTGATCGTACTGTGGAGTGGACCTTCCTTTTTTTTTTTTTAGCTTCCTCATATTGAATTGCATTAATAGTTTTTCTACCAAGTACTAGTAAGAATAGAAGAGGAGGAGGGGGGAGGGGGAGGAAAAATCGTAAGTAGAAGGATTCAATTTATAAATAGAGCCAAGTACAAAGTTCTCTTACATCATTCCACCTAAATTATAACTCATTAAAAATAAGTTTCTCCTTTTAATCGAGTTGGTTATAGATAGATATTAATTGGGATTAATAGATAGTAATGGATGCTTTTATAAAATGTAAAACTTCTCATATGCTCAAATTCTAGTTTTTTTTTCTAGAACATGGGAACTTGGAATATTCGCCAGATATATTTGCCAAGAAACGACAAGTTTTATGGCCAAACACTAGTTACTAAGTCTTTTTCATAATATATTTCTGGCCGAAAGACACCGAAGCAGTTTTCCGTTCTCCTAGTTTCTCTCTCTTTAAGTTTTCACTTTTAATATTTCATTGATTCAAGTTTGTACTTTAATTTTGATGATTTTCTCCAATAAAAATATTTTATTAAATTAACTCCTCGAAATTATTATGATAGTAGCAACGGAGACATATTGACTCCATTTAAACTTAAATATTGTCTTCTTAGTTTTACATTATTGTCTTTAATTGAATTGAGAATATATATATTGGTATTGGTTAATACTCCCTCTATTCCTTTTTATATGTTATCCATTTCTATAAATAGTTGGTCCATATTACTTGTTATTTTAAAAAAATCAATGCATAAATTATCATATTCTTCCTATTATACCCTTGATAGAGCAGTTAATTAGTCTTGAAAATATGTAATTTGACCAACCTAGGAAAACTAACAAGTAATTAATATTCATTGGAGTACTTCATACATTGATTAATTACTCCCCGCATTCACTATTCTATAAAATCTTATTTTGAAAAAGAAATCTCAACAAAAAAATTCAAAATAAAAGATGGAGAAAAATAAAAAATAATCTTGAAAGTTGAAGCTTTAATAATTTTTTTAAAATTTTAGATCAATTGGTGAAAAAATTTGGCTCCAAAAATAAACTCAAAAATTTAAATAGTCATTCAAATACATTTTAATTTTTGAAATCTAGCATATTCATCATTTAATTAAAAGTTGACTTAAAAAAATATTAAATAAGGGTAAAAGAGTAAAGTTACTTGATTTATTAATGCAAGTGCAATCTAAAAAGGTGAAATATAAAAAAGGGAAGTATACATATAGAGGAAACATTTGTCAAATGAATGAATAATGATTTTGTAATTCTTTTAGTTGTTTAAGAAATATGGTGCAATATTGAGTGAGTGATGAGATGAAAACAAAATATAATACTAGCGCTAATGATTAATCAAGATAAAACAAAGCTATGGTTTCACCTCTTGGAACATGTAGCTGACAAGTCTCACGTTGGGGTAAAACACTTTTTAAATAAATACAACTCCGTATAGAAATTGCTATCGAAATCTCTGATTAAAAATGAATTAATACTTACTAGTTCACTATAATCATCTATGCCAACTTGTTCCCTTCAATGCCATGCCCCTAATTTCAAAGCATTAAACATAACTCAACTACCAACTAATAAATACTCCAATCAAATTCAAAATTTTGTCCCTATAAAAATCCCAATTAGGTCTCATAGTGTTTTGCACCCAACACTTGTGTACTCATTGTTAGATAATTTACTATACATTTCATATCTTTCTTTCCACATCTTATTCAATGGCTGGAAAAATTGCATGTTTTGTGGTATTGTGCATGGTGATAGCCCATGCCGAAGCCCTAAACTGTGGGCAAGTGACGGCCTATTTATTCCCGTGCCTCGGTTACCTTAGAGGCACTGCACCTTTAGGAAGTTGTTGCGGTGGGGTTATGAATCTGGCAAATTCCGCAAAGAGCACACCAGATCGTAAAACTGCCTGTACTTGCCTTAAATCAGCAGCGGGTGGTATTCCAGGAATCAATTACAAGAAAGCTGCTGGTCTTCCTTCCATTTGTGGTGTCAACATTCCCTATAAGATCAGTCCTTCCACTGACTGCTCCAAGTATACCTTTATCAAACCCTCTCATATCATTTTTTTTTTTATAATACATAAATATCGTCTTTTAACTCAACTTCATTTCACCTTTATACCCTCTAATTTTGGGTGTGCACAAGTAGATCAGATATTTGAACTTGTATAAAATTGAACAAGTGGACACATGGGTCCTACGTGGCATAATACATGTAGGACATCACACAGGATGGAAATTGTCATGTAGGATGCGTGTGTGGATCTATTTGTTTAACTTTATACAAGTTTAAGTGTCAAAATTAGAGGTATAACTGTGAGCTGATGTCAGGTTAAAGGGTATAATTTATGTAATATACCTAAATAAAAGATTACTTTTAACTATCACCTTTTAAATTATTCTCTTAGAAAAAAAATAAAGTAATTAAGAACCCCACTAGATGAAGGAGGACATGGGAAAATGTCGACACCAATTTTCTTGAACTTTGAATAATTTACTTAATTGGACTATAAAAAAAGTCTCAACAATTCACTTGATATTAACTAGAATTCCAATTCAATATCTTATTTTATCCCTAATGGAGTAATATATTTCTAAGCAAATTGCTTCACTATTAATTTGGTGCTAATTTACTTTAATGTTTCTTAACAATTTATAGGACCATATTATGAGATATAGTATTAATGTTTGGTGGTTCAATTTTGTGATGCAGGGTCCGCTAAGGTTGATGATAGTCAAATTTACACCGCACAATTGGTACAAGTGCAATTATTATGAGGAGAAGAATAAGCTGTGGTCATCTTTGATTCTACTTTATGGATCAATTTGTGTTTGCTTGTATCTCTTGTTGTCACTTTCATTTTGTCTTTTGGTATGTCTCATTGGAGTTATTACACACTCTAGTCTAGCAGTACTACTAAATATTGTGTCATAAATTGTTGCTGTATTACGGATCCTACTTATATGGATCCATACATCTATCTTTATATGAATTTCATCGTTATAATTACTCCTCTTGAATTTTTCTTTCATTATCATTTGCTTTTCAAGTTTCTCATATATGAATGGCCTCCTAATTTGAACAATTAATAATCATATGCTATGTTGCAAAGGTAATGGAAAAATCAATTAATAACTAGGTGGATTGGGGACATCATTGTTTATCTGATATAGTTGAATTTGTCACGAAGTTAAGAACACGTGGATCGATTTAACTTGTAAATTGGAGATTAGGCAATTAGATATATATATATGTTGTTAAATAAGCTGATAAAGTAATTCAGTAAATGAATGGAACAGTAAGATCCAAGTACTCTTGATTCAACTTCGATCCCGGATACAGCCTCATGTTGTTATCTCTGCAATCAGAGATCGTTGTGTTTTGTTCTTAAGAGTACAACCTTAGTGTAAGAATAACTATATATTGCTTAGTATTTCCCAAATATACAATCATTAACAAGTAAATGGAAACAACTATTTGTAGACAATAAATGAAATACATCAACTAATGAGAGAATGCTCCACTTGAGCTTTATAGTACGACGTCCAATATAAGAACTCCATTTAGAGATATCATTATGTGTGCCCACTGTAAATCTGTCGGGATTCATCTTTTACGTACATAGCTGATGTGTTTGTCCGATCATGCTTTTAATGCGTCTTAGGGGCACATGTCCTTCCTTTCCTCTTTCATGACTTTGTGTTCAAGGACATAAAGGGTTGTGAATACCAAGTAGCTGATCAACTATTCAGGTAAGAGGCAGAGAAAGACATGATGCACAACTAGAAATTGATGACTTATTTCCTGATGAGCAGGTATTAGCCACTACTCTTGATCTTATTCCTTGGTTTGCTTACTACCTTGTTAGTGATGTGGTGCCGGAGGAGTACCTAAGTTTTCAATAAACAAAGATGTTTTTACATGATGTAAGGAAATACTTTTTTGATAAGCCATACGTGTGCTAATAATTTGATCAGGCAATGTGTGCATGAAGCTAAAATGTTGAGTATATTGGAGGCTTGACTCTCTTCCCCTGTATGAGGGCCACATGATGGGGCTCTCACCGCCCAGAAGGTGCTCTAGTTTGGTTACTATCGGCCAACCATTTACCAAGATACATTTGATTTTGTGAAAGGGTACGATAAATGCAAAAGATAGGGAGCGGCATCAATGAAACACGAGTTTCCTTTGTCACGCCCCGAGGCTACCCCCTAGACGTAACAGGGACCTAGGATCACAAGTGACCCCAAGCTAACCCTGAGTCTGGCATATCACAAGCATACTGAAATATAACTAAGTAAGCGGAAGCATAACTGTAAAGTGAGTCAAAACTAAATGAACTTCAAGTGAGAATGTAACTGAATATCAATGGGGAACAACCCAAAACCACGCAATACTGACTGTATGTATGAAAGCCTCCAATACTGATGAGCTGCTGGGACAAGTCCCCGACTAACTCTTAAAATATTAAAAATGGATGATGAGCTAACTAAACCAAAAGCATAAAGAAACGTCCTCGAACTATGAGGAATCACCACTGAAGTTGCTGATTATGGGCTGGAAATCGTACTAAGCGTGATCTGGATGCTGAGCGCCTGAACCTACATCATAAAATGATGTAGCGCAAAGTATGCATCAGTACTTTTAATGTACTGAACATGCAAGATATAGATACTAAGCTGAACGATATAAAGAGAGCAATATAATACTGACAATATAGACTGAGCATGGCAATATGTTGTACTAAAGTATAACTGAAAATTGAGCTAGATGCAATGACCAAGGACTAATCATGAAGCTAACATGCTGAACTAAATACTGAAGTAAATGTTGATAACATGGTCAATACAATAAGAGTATGACTGTGGTTGCTACTATTAACCGACATAAACCACGTGAGCTAAACGTGGAGTCTGATGTATATGCCCCATTGAGAGGACTCAATATACATTGCTAGGGGTATAGAGGCATGACTGTGGCGTGATCACTAAAATTGCTGCCCAATAGAGGGGACTTCTGAACCTATGTTAGCACGCAGTTCTGGGACTGTAGGGGTACGCTGAATCCTAGTCCAACCCGGTGCTAAGTCTACTCCCAATTAAATATGTATATAGCTAAAATGCAACTGAAATAGTGAGTAGCTCAAAATACTAACATGCTATCTGAAAATGCAACATAAATATACTGAAAAATATGGCATTCTAGTTCTGAAGCATGATTTTCTGACTGATCTGCCTAGCAAGTATAATTCATGAGTATTGAAAATTAATACAAGCTAGGGTTCTGAATTCTATACATGAAACTATGCAAATTTTCCAAGAAACATGTTATTTAGAATCGTGGAACTATAGCAGCTAAAGTCACAATGAATCTCCAAGATTTTGGAAACCCTAGGTCTGAACAATTTATGAGAACTTGAAGAACTGACTGAATTGTAGGGACCTAATGGGTGAAAGGAAACCACTAGTGAAATTCCACATACCTGGTGATGAAAACTACAGAGAAATCCTATGGATTTCAGGGATGAACTTCGAAGAACACCTCTTTTCGTTCTTGGGAGAAACTGGCGCCTCTTTCTCTTCTTTTTGTTCTAAGTTTGATGATTTTAGAAGAATAAGGGTTCTAGGTTTTTTCTAACTAGATTATTATTCTTAAACTGAGTAAAACGACGTAGTATAGGCATCAAACGACGTAGTTTAAGTGCCCAACTCATAGGGGAAAAGACCAAAACGACCCTGACTTAAGAGCTGATGGACCTCTTTCACGGGTTCATTCACGGACCATGTGAAGCACCACGGGCCGTATGGGCAACCGTGGTTCCTCACATAAGTTGGTTTGTAGTGGGTCATTTTTCACGAGCCACTTAACGGCCCGTGTGGGGTTACACAGACCGTTTAGTGGTATGTGGTTCCTCAGAGGGGCCTTGGGTGGTTCTAGTTTGTTCTCACGCTCAACCTGACGGCCCGTGTTGAGTTCCACGGTCTGTGTAGGGGTCCGTGGTCCTCCATATTCTCACTGGGTGTGAACCACGATGAGGGTGATGGGTCGTGGTCCTATTCACGGCCCGTGGATCCCTCCTAGTCCACCCTTCTTCCCCTTGTTCAGTCTTAGTTAGATTTCTGAAGTGTTACACCCTATGACTCCAATATTGAAGGTGGAGCTGTTCGACGTTTGGGGCATTAACTTTATGGGACTGTTTTTGAGTTCCTATAGGTAAAAATACATTCTAATGGCAGTTAGTTATGTCTCAAAATGGGTGGAAGTTTTGGAATTGGCAGACAGTAATAGGAAGAGTGTTGACGGTTTCTTAAAGAGGAATATTTTCTCTAGATTTGACACACCTAGAGCAATTATTCGTGATAGGGTAACATTTTTGCAATAAGGTCTTCAAGACCTTTCTAGAAAAATAAGGAGTGAAGCAACATAATGTGTCTACCCCATACCATCGTAGTCTAGTGGACAAGTTGAAGTGTTCAATAGGGGGATAAAGGCAGTACTAGAAAAGATATTGAATGTCAATAGGACTGAATGGGCCAGGAAGTTCTGATGATGAGCTATGAGCATACCTGATAGCTTTCAAGACATCAATTGATATGTCACCATACCATATAGTGTTTGGAAAGGCATGTCCTTTGCCTGTGGAGCTAGAGCATAAGTCATTATGGTCATTGAAGAAGATGAATCTGAGTTGGAGTGAGGCTGAAAATCTGAGGATAGATCAAATTAACATGATGGATAAGTTTCGGTTAATGGCGTATGAGAGAAATGCTTTTTACAAGGAGACAATGAAATTATACCATGACCGACAGATCGAGAAAAGGAATTTCAGTCCTAGGGACTTGGTGCTTTTGTTCAACTCGAGACTCAGATTGTTTCCAGGTAAATTGAGGTATAAATGGTCTAATCCATTTAGAGTGGCCTAGGTTTTTCAATCCAGGGCTCTAGAGTTGGAAAATTAAAAAAGACAACGCTTCAAGATGAATGGCTAGCGCGTTATGCAATAAATTGGAGTCCTAGAAGAGGTAAATGTAAGAAGTATATGTACCTTGATGACGGTTTCCAATGATATATTGAGTTTGAACTATCAAGTGACGTTTCCCAATGATAGATTGAGTGATCAAATTCTTAAGAGAAATTTTCACTTTTGTATTTGTGTTGTTGTAATACACAAGGGAAGTCTGAGTACCCGTTAGTTTTTTGGAATGAATTGCAAGGTAAAATTCTGAGTAACACTCTATATGCTTGAAAGTGTAACACCTCGGTCTTAGAAAGATCTAATTTTAGAAAGAACTAAATAGGAAAGAGCTAAATTGAGAGTTGTGCAAGTTAGACTTCAATTATGAGTTTTGGGTCAACTTCAAACGACCATAACTTTCAGTACAAGATGAGTTACGAGGCCCATGAGATATCAAACGAAAGATCTTTGAGTCCTCTTTCCAACGCCACTGAGTTTACTAAATTCCGAGTTTGGATGAGAGAGCTATGCCCATTTGAGTTCAACCTATCCAGTTAAGGAAATTCATCCGAATTAAGGAGGAGTATTTTGGTCTTTTCCTTACTCTACTAAGTCCACACGTTTTCCACCCAAATTAGGGATCAAAGATGACTAAAAGCAGTTTACCCTAAAGTCTAAAAACGTTTGGAAAGTTAGGGAAAAGTTCAATAGGAAAAAAGGGAGAAAAGCCTCAAGCCTTCAAGAGTTCTTGAGAACTTTGAAGAATTTCGCCAAGGATTTGATCCTTTCGAGGTATGTAAGCTTTCATAGTGATGGTTTCATTCACCCTCACGCCAATCATGAGTTTCTTTATCTAATTCATCCATGAAATATGCATATTGAAGTTCTTGATGAGTTTTCTTGAAGTTTCGTTCTTCAATCTTTCTTATTGGAGTTTGATGAGTTCTTGAGGTGAGGGTTTGAGTTTGAGGGTTGTTCTTGAGGAAATTTGAGTAGATTTTTGTTTACTTATGTTGGGTATACAAATCTAAGAGAGTTAGGAAGAAATCAATCGATTCTGACATGCTAGAATGTTTAAAATACCACTAGAATGTTTAAAATACCACATAACTGAAATAACTGGATAGCTCGAGATTTCTGACATGCTAACTGAAAATGCAACATTAATGTACTGATAATGACACATTTGTAAACTGATAGCAAGTGTAATTCATGAACTAAATGAATCAACACATCTAGGGTTCTGAATTTCATGCAAAAACTAAGCAACAATGTTACAAAATCATGCTAATCTAATTAGGAGTATTCTAACAGCTAAAACCCAACAATTTCTACATTCAAGAAAACCCTAGGTCTAAGCAATATTTAGGGAATCAAGATTCTGACTGAAATCTAGGGACCTAATGGGTGAAAGGAACCCACTAGTGAAATCCCACATACCTGGTGACAAATTTCACGGAGAAATCTTTCAATTTTGGGGCTGGTACGGACGAAACCTTGCTGCGTTCTTGGACTAGGGCTGTTCGACTGCTTTCTCCCCTTTTCGTTTTAATTGGATGAATTTTGTAGAATGAGTTGACTAGGGTAAATTCTAATTAAGTTACTAGGCTAAAACTGACCAAAACTACGTAGTTTAGGGGGTTAAACGACGTAGTTTAGGGGTCCAAAGCCTAGGGAAAAGACCTAACGACCCCTGACTTAAAATCTTTCGTGGCCAACCGGCGGACTGACCGACGGACCGTGGATGGACCGATGGTCCGTTCTGGTCGGCCGTCGTTCGGCATTTGGGAGCTGGAACTTAAGGGTCTGACCCACGGCCCTGGACCACAGACCGTGACCTGACCTACGGTCCTTAGGTCCTGGCGTGGGCTGACCGTTAGCGGGATTTTCCTGGACTTTTCTGGGAGGGGCTGCAGGTGGCCATCCACGGACCCCCACCTACGGTCCGTGGGTGGTGCCCATCGGTGGCACCTGCAACTTCTGAAATCTGCATTCTTGTCTGTCTAGGATACAGGGTGTTACATTATGTCCCCCTTAGGTACATTCGTCCTTGAATGAAGACTAAACCAGCTGAATATGGAGGGAAAGAACTGCAAATCCTACCACTAATTACTAGAAACTAGTTTCTGATTGAACTAAGTTCTAAGAACATGCAAATATGCTGAAAATGCATGTATAGCTTAAGGAACATGATACTAAGACTGAATCTATGCATGAATGACTTAAAAACTATAGAGGAACTATTACCTCACGCTGGAATGGAATCGGAAGGAAAGAGATCAGGATACTTGGCCTTCATGGCTGCTTCTGCTTCCCAAGTAGCTCCCTCTACGGACTGACTCCTCCACAAACCTTCACTGAAGCGACTTTTTTGTTTTTCAACCTTCGAACCTAACGATCAATAATTTCAACTGGCTCCTCTTCATAAGCGAGACTATCCTTCACAGCCACACTCTCTAATGGTACTATAGATGCTGGATCACCCACACACTTCTTCAACAAGGATATGTGAAAGACTGGATAGACTACTGATAGTTCTGCTGGCAACTCTAACTCATAAGTGACTTTACCAACCCTTTTCAAGGTCTTGTAAGGGCGTACATATCTATGACTGAGCTTCCTTTTCTTGCCAAACCTCATCACCCCCTTCATAGGTGATACTTTCAAGAAAACCCAATCAACAATTTGGAACTCGAAGTCCCTTCTCCTTACATCTGCATAGGACTTCTGGTGACTTTGGGCTGTCTTAAGTCTATCTCTGATGAGCTGAACTTTCTCCATAGCCTCATGAACCGAATCTGGCCCTATCAAGGCTACTTCACCTACTCAAACAACCCAACTGGAGATCTACATCTACGCCCATAAAGTACCTCATAAGGGGCCATCCGAATAATGGAATGGTAGCTATTATTGTAGGTGAACTCTATAAGAGGAAGGTGGTCATCCCAACTACCCCTGAAGTCAATCACACAAGCCCTCAACATGTCCTCTAAAGTCTGAATGGTACTCTCAGCCTGTCCATCCGTCTGTGGATGAAATGTTGTGCTAAGATTAACCTGGGTACCAAGACCTTTCTGAAACGACTTCCAGAAATGAGAGGTTAACTGAGGACCTCTATCTGAGATGATAGACAAAGGAACCCCATGCAACCTGACTATCTCATTTATTTAAATCTTGGCGTAGTCCTCTGCCGAATCTGTAGTCTTGACAGCCAAAAAGTAAGCAGACTTGTAACTCTGTCAACTATCACCCAAATGGAGTCATGCTGTCTACGAGTACGAGGTAAACCTGTAATAAAGTCAATTTTGATCACTTCCCACTTACAAGTAGGAATGTTAATCTCTTGAGACATACCTCCTGGTTTCTGATGTTCTACTTTCACTTGCTGACAATTGGGGCACTTAGCCACAAAATTGGCTATATCCCTCTTCATGCCATTCCACCAAAAGACTTCTTGCAGATCACGATACATCTTAGTGTCACCTGGATGAATAGAATACCTGGAAATATGGGCTTCTGTAAGGATCTGCTGTCTCATCTCACCCACGTTAGGAACACATAAACGACCCCGATAGCGAAGCACACCATCTCCCCCTTGGGAGAAAACCTCAACTCCCTACTAATAAACTCCATCCTTTAGTTGAAGAAATATCAGATCACTGTCTTGATTTTCCTTAACCTCCGCTACCAATGAAGATTCTTACCCATTCTGAACTGTTACACCATCATCTAATATGCTCATTAGGCGAACTCCCAAGCGAGCAAGCCTGTGAACATCCTTTGCTAGTTCTTTTCTTTCTTCCTCAACATGTGCTACAGTACCCATAGATAGTCTGCGAAGAGAATCTGATACAACACTGGCCTTACCAGGATGGTAAAGCACATTCATGTCATAGTCCTTGAGGACTTCCAGCCATCTGCTCTGACGAAGATTCAACTCTTTCTGGGTGAACACATACTGTAGGCTCTTATGGTCTGTGAACACATCTACGTGAACACCATACAAGTAATGTCTCCAAATCTAAAGTGCAAACACCACTGCTACAAGCTCGAGATCATGAGTCGGATAATTCTTCTCATGCACCTTAAGCTATCTAGAAGCATAAGCTATAACATTACCTCGCATTATCAACACACAACCTAGGCCGACTCTGAATGCATCACAATAGATAACATAACCGTCTGAACCCTCTGGTAATGTCAAAACAGGAGTTGTAGTCAACCTAGTTTTCAGTTTTGTGAAGCTCTTCTCACACTCATCTGACTACTGGAACTTGACCTTCTTCTGAGTCAACTTAGTTAATGGAGAAGCTATGGATGAAAATCCTTCCACAAACCTTCTGTAGTAACCAGCCAAACCCAAGAAACTTCTGATATCTGTAGGAGAGGTGGGTCTGGGCCATTGTTTCATTGCTTCAATCTTCTGAGAATCCACTCAGATCCCTTCGCTAGACACTATATGACCAAGGAAAGCAACATATTGCAACCAAAACTCACATTTGCTAAACTTAGTGAATAACTGGCGATCTTTGAGAGTTTGAAGGACAACCCTCAAATGAGTCGCATGTTCTTCCTCATTCCTAGAGTAAATGAGAATATCATCAATAAAGACGATAACGAACAAGTCCATATACTGGTTGAATACCCTGTTCATTAAATCCATGAAAGCTACAGGAGCATTAGTTAGTCCAAATGATATAACTAGAAATTCATAATGACCATACAGAGTTCTGAAGGCTGTTTTCGAGATGTCACTATCTCTGACTCTAAGCTATTGATAACCGGATCTGAGGTCTATTTTCGAAAAATGACTAGCACCCTAAAGTTGGTCGAACAAGTCATCAATCTTGGGGATAGGGTACTTATTCTTGATTGTGACTTTGTTCAACTGTCGATAGTCAATGCACATCTTGAGAGACCCATCTTTCGTTTTCACGAATAATATTGGAGCACCCCATGGCGAAATGCTAAGTCTGATGAAGCCCTTATCTAGAAGGTCTTTCAACTGCTCTTTCAATCTCAGCTGGAGCCATTCTATAAGGAGGAATAGAAATAGGCTGGGTATCTAGAAGGAGATCAACTCCAAAGTCGATTTCCCTTTCGGGAGGAACACCGGGAAGATCTTCTGGAAACATTTCTGGAAACTCACTGACTACAGGAACTGACTTAAGAGTTGGGGTTTCAGAGTTAGAATCCTTAACCCGAACTAAATGATAGATATACCCCTTGGAAATCATCTTTCTGGCCTTAAGGTAAGAAAAGAATCGACCCATAGGAACTGAGCTACTACCCTTCAATTCTAAGACTGGTTCGCTAGGAAACTGAAAATGAACGATCCTAGTTCTACAATCAATTGAGGCATAACATGAATGTAACCAATCCATGCCTAGAATGACATCAAAGTCTACCATTTCTAACTCTACAAGATCTGCTGAGGTGACTTTCTGAGAGACTGTGACAGGGCAATTTCTGTATACCCGTCTAGCTATAACTGGGTCACCTACTGGAGTAGAGACTGAGATGGGTTCTGAAAGATTTTTTGGACTGACACCGAAATTCACTACTATATAGGGAGTTACAAAGGAAAGAGTAGCCCCTGGATCTAACAAAGCATAAACATCTAAGTGAAAGATTCGTAACATACCAGTGACCACATCAGGAGAATCTTCCTGTTCCTGGCGAGCCTGAAAAGCATACAACCTGTTCTGACGCTGATCGCCACCTGTATTAGATGAAGTACCTTACTGAGTTGGGTGACCTGCTGGTGCTTTTGGAGTTGTAGACTGAGCCCTGCTATTGTTACCTCCTTGCCCCTGTTTGGCAGAAGGGCAATCCCTCAACCTATGGCCAGATTGACCACATCCAAAACACCCTTCTTTCCCTACAAGACACTCGCCCGGATGGTTCTTACCATATTTTGGACAAGTTGGGTAGGTTCTGCTACCTGAAACACTCCCCTGAGACTTAGCGCCTGGTGCCCTACTTTTCTGATCTAGTCTAAACTTGGGAGATGGAGCACTAGCTGATGAAGGTGCTGGAGCTGAAGACTTCTGCTGAAAGTGCAAGCGATTTCTGCCATCCAATTTCCGCTGAGAGTACTCATAGTTACCTGTCCTAGCCTTCTTGTTGTCCTTAGTCATTTTCCTAAGATTATCTCCCTCAACCTGCTGATCATGAGTCATGAGCCTAGAAATATTCATTTCATCTAATAACATAGCATTCCTGCACTCTGTCTTCATTAAGTCGGACACACCATAAACAAACTTAGACATCTTCGCCCTCGAATCAGCAACCATATGGGGAGCATACCTGGAGAGTTGGGTGAACTTGAGTCTGTACTCTTGGACTGACATTGTACCTTGCCTCAAATTCATGAATTCATGTGCCTTAGCCTCCCTAAACTCTCTTGGAAAGAAGCTGTCCAGAAAAGCTTTGATAAAGCATTCCCAAATCAGAGGAGCTGCATCAGTACCCCTGTTTTCCTTCCATTGAGTAAACCATATGTCAGCTACATCCTTGAGTTGGTAGGATGCCAACTCTACCTTATCATTTCCAGTCACTTTCATCACTCAAAAAATTTTCTTGACCTCAACAATGAAGTTCTGGGGATCTTCTCCAACATGCGCCCCCTAGAAACTCTGGTGGATTCATCCTAATGAAATCACGAACCTTGGTTGTAGCTGACCCATTATTAGCATTGGGAGGAACTGGGGACTGCTGATTGTTCTGGTTAGTCACACTATGAGTCAAAAGCTGAATCATATTCCGAAACTCTGCATTCGAAACCTCTTGATCTGGGACTGGAGGAGCTGCGTTAGCATTGCGTGCATTAGGATTCCTTGCATAAGCTCTACGAGGAGGCATGGTCTGAAATGCATAACGACGAATTAGAAAGGAGATCATACCCACGCACGATAAGAATAATAAGAAAGTGAAGTTTTTCCTAAAACACTTCGTAACCTCCCTCTCATTAGATGTGGTGCACTTCACACCCATGAAAAGAACTCTACTTAGTGCAGCTTTTCAGACATCCTAGGACTCTTGAACCTAATGCTCTGATACCAAGTTTGTCAATCCCCGAAGCTACCCCCTTGGCGTAAACACGGGACCTAATATCACGAGTGACCCTAAGCTAACCCTGAGCTGGCATATCATAAGCATACTTAAACAAATACTATGTGGAAGCTAAAAACATGATATATCTGAAATGATGGGGAATACCCAATACTTTCTGAATATAAAGAAACTATGAGTTTAATAACAACTGAAAGATCAAACTCAAAACTAAGGCTGAATCTAGAACTATGTCTGAAATAAGCCTCTAACGGATAAGAGATGCTGGGACATGCCCCCAGCTGACTTTAGAAAATACTGAAAACTTAAATGCAAAGAATAAATATAGAAACATGTCTATTGTCCTCAAATTATGAGGACTCACCACTGAATCTGCTGAAATGGAGATCGGGAGACGATCTATGCGTGATCTGAATGCTGAGTACCTGAACCTACATCACGAGAAGATGTAGCGCAGAGTATACGTCACTACTTGAAAGGTACTGAGCATGTAGGATAGGACAAAGCTGAACAACATATACATAACAAATAAGAGTAAAAGAGTTATTATTGTATTTTTAAATACATTGAGTTATTATCTACTGTTTTAAAAACTTTCTTTATAATGCATCTTTATTGTTGCTTTTATACCGAACTGAGTTGAGTTTTTCTGAGTTTGAGTATCCTTTAGTATAGTTGAGTTGAGTTGAGCTGAGGTGAGTATGTTCTTCCTTTTTTTAGTTCAAGCTTATGTTTGTACTTTAGAGTTCCCCTTACATGCTCTTATATTCCATGTACTGATGCCATTTTGCATGCATCTTTCATGATGCAGATACAGGTAACCAGGGTCATCAACATGCGATGCGTTGATACCACTTGTCGTTTGAGAGTTTCTTTGGTGAGCCTCCACATTTGCTTTCAGTCGTATTAGGATGTCGTGGGTCTTGTCCCGACTTCCATCATAGTTGTTAGAGGCTTCATAAACAGTAGTGTTTTGAATAGTCTTTTTCATTTCCATTGTTAAATGTTTAAGACTCGAGTTGCCTTCTTATGGCTAGTTGAATATTTTTTTAAATATTCCGAGTTATCTATTTGAGACATTTGAGTTAAATCTTTACTTTTGAGTTCATCTAATGTTGAGTAAGTCCTCCGCTGTCACACCCCGAGGCTACCCCCCTTGGCGTAAACACGGGACCTAGAAACACGATTGACCCCAAGCTAACCCTGAGCTGGCATATCATATGCATACTTAAACAAATACTATGTGGAAGCTAAAAATAAGAGATATCTGAAATAATGGGGAATACCCAATACTGTCTGAATATAAAGAAACTATGAGTTTAATAACAACTGAAAGATCAAACTCAAAACTAAAGCTGAATATAGAACTATATCTGAATAAGCCTCTAACTGACTAGAGATGTTGGGCCATGCCCCCAACTAACTCTAGCAAATACTGAAAATTGAAATGAAAAGACTAAATATAGAAACATGTCTATTGTCCTCAAAATATGAGGACTCACCACTGAAGCTGCTGAAATGGAGATTGGGAGCTGATCTATGTGTGATCTGAATGCTGAGGACCTGAACCTACATCACGAAAAGATGTAGTGCATAGTATGCGTCAGTACTAGAAAGGTACTGAGCATGCAGGATACGACAAAGCTGAACAACATATACATAACTGAATAAAGCATACTAATCAATGCTATAATCTAAACATGATGGAAATACTGAAATATACTGAATACTGAGCTAACTGAATGAAATGACCAGGTACATAACATGCTGAAATTGAATACTGAAAATGTAACTAGTAACCTGGTCAATACACTAGAATCTAACTGTGGGCACCACTATTTACTGACATAAAACCACATGAGCTAAATGTGGATTCCTATGTATACAACCCATCGAGAGAACCCAATATACCTTACCAAGGGTATAGAGGTATGACTGGCGTGAATACTAAATGTAATGCCCACAAAGAAGACTTATAAACCTACGGGGGCACGTAGTTCTGGCACTATTAGGGTGACTGACCCTAGTTCAACTCGGTGTTAAGCCTACTCCCAATAGAATGTTTAAAATAGCACACAACTGAGATAACTAGATAGCTCAAGATTTCTGACATGCTAACTGAAAATGCAACATTAATGTACTGATAATGACACATTTGTAAACTGATGCATGTATATCTGTATAAACTGGCCTAGCAAGTGTAATTCATGAACTAAACGAATCAACACATATAGGGTTCTGAATTTCATGCAAGAACTAAGCAACAATGTTACGAAATCTTGCTAATTTGATTTGGAGTATTCTAACAGCTAAAACCTGACAATTTCTACATTCAAGAAAACCCTAGGTCTAAGAAATATTTAGGGAATCAAGATTCTGACTGAAATCTAGGGACCTAATGGGTGAAAGGAACCCACTAGTGAAATCCCACATACCTAGTGACAAATTTCACGGAGAAATCTTTCGATTTCGGGGCTGGAACAGATGAAACCTTGGTGCGTTCTTGGACTAGGGCTGCTCGACTGCTTTCTCCTATTTTCATTCTAATTGGATGAATTTTAGAGAATGAGTTGACTAGGATAAGTTATAATTAAGTTACTAGGCTAAAACTTACAAAAACTACGTATTTTAGGGGTCCAACACATAGGGAAAAGACCAAACAACCCCTGACTTAAAAGCTATCGGGGCCAACCCACAGACTGTCCGACGGTCCGTTCTGGTCAGCCGTGGTTCCGCATCTGGGAGCTGGAACTTGAGGGTTTTACCCACGCCCCTAGACCACAGACCCTGGCCTGACCTATGGTCCGTAGGTCCTAGCGTGGGCTGACCCTTAGCGGGATTTTCTAGACTTTTGTGGGAGAGGCTGCAGGTGGCCATCCACGGACCCCCACCTACGGTCTGTGGGTGGTGCCCGTCGGTGACTCATGCAACTTTTGAAATCTGCATTCTGGTCTGTCTAGGATACGGGGTGTTACATCCGCTGAGTATTGAGCTAGGCCAAGGCTTCGCTTGGGGACCAACAATGGTTCTCGAGTGCGGGCCACGTCCAGGTGTAGGCTCGAGGTGTGATAAACTTGGTATCAGAGCACAAAGTTCAAGAGTCCTAGGGTGTCTATGAAGTCGTGTCTGTAGAGTCTTAATTATTGGTTTGAAGCACGCTACATCTATAATTAGGAGGCTATGTCACTTAGGAACTATCTCACTTCTTTTATACTCTTTTCGTGCGATAGAGTTCAACTCTATAAAAGTCTCTTTCTAATTCGTGCTTGGGCGTATCTTTCAGATCATGCCTCCACAAAGAGCTCTTGAGGTCGTCCTGCTAGGAGAAATGTTGATCCTCAGGATCAAGGGGTCCCCAATGGATCAGAAGTGCAACCCTAAGGACAGGTCACTAATGATGAGTTCCAGGATGCTATCCGGATGTTGAGTCAAGTTGTGAACAACCAAGATGGGCAATAGAGAGGGGTTCGACAGGATGTGGCTGATACATCAGGAATCCGTGAGTTCTTGAGAATGATCCTCCATACTTCACAAGGTCAAGTGTCACTGAGGATCCAGAAAACTTTGTTGAAGAGTTGTAGAAAGTGTTTGAGGTGATGCATGTTGCAGATGCTGAGCGTGTAGAGTTAGCTGCATACCTGCTGAAGGGTGTTGCTAGAGTCTGGTATGACCAATACAAGAAGATTTCAGCTGAAGGGGCACCAATTATGAGTTGGGATGTGTTTGAAGAGGCCTTTATGGGGTTTTTCTTTCCCCATGAGATGAGAGAGGCAAAGGAAAGATAATTCCTCACTCTTAAGAAGGAATGAATGAGTGTGCATGAGTACAACCTCAAGTTAACTCAACTATCCCGCTATGCTCCAGAGATGGTTGCTGATATGAGGAGCAGGATGAGCTTGTTTATGTTTGGGTTGTCTCGTCTGTCAAGCAAAAAGGGTAAGGCTGCGATGTTGATAGGGGACATGGACATACCAAGGCTTATGATCCATGTGTAGCTGGTTGAGGAAGACAAGTTGAGGGACAGGGAAGAGTTCCACAAAAATAAGGATAAAACAACAGGTAATGAGTCCAGGCAGCAGAAGGGTAGTTTAGAAGAGCTAAGTGTGGTAGGAACCACCCAGGAGCATGTCGTGATGGATTCACTGGCTATTTCATGTGTGGTCAGACAGGTCACTTCATCAGAGAGTGCACTAAGAAGAGGCAAGGTGGTAATGGGGGCAATAGAGCCAAATCTTCTTCAGCGGCTCTGCTAGAAGAGCTACACCTAGAGGAGCTACTTCAGGGACAGGTGGAGGAGCAAATTGTCTGTATGCTATCACTAGTCACCAAGAGCAAGAGAATTCACCTGATGTTGTCACTGGTATGATCAAAGTCTTTACTTTTGATGTATAAGCATTGTTTGACCCATGTGTGAGTCTATCTTTTGTGACTCCGTATATTGCTATGAGATTTGATTTTCTTCCTGAATGACTTCTTGAGCCCTTCAGTGTAGGAGTTTTTATTGTCGTGTTTCTTTTACCTTAGGTGCTATCAAGTAGAACCGGCATATTAAGAAATGTCATTTAGTAAACACAGTTTTTGCATTGAGTTTTGTCTATAAAAAGAAATGTGTACTAAAAATGTTTGCAATAGTTAATACTGAAAGTGTATGGCATGAAGTGTATTTTTGGTTTTATTGACTGTTGAGGATCTTTTTATGATATCTGATGATTATGAATGAAACAACAGTGCTAAAGCTATGTGTATGAAACTTGACATTCGTAAGTTGATAGTGTGTATTATGCCATGTGTGTATGTGAGTGTTTTGTATTATTGTTGCCTAGTATATGCATCTAGAACATGCCTTATTTATTTTGCACTGATCAAAAAATATGAAGTAGAAAAGGATCATTGATCGTTTTTGAATTTAGCCCATTAAACCTATAAGTAAAACCAAATGATCAAGTAATATTTTTATCCCTAATTTTGAGCCTAAATGAAAACATGTTTGTTGTTTACTTGCTTATCTTTCCCGTTTATGTTGAAACTGCTTCTTAGACCATTGTCCCTCCTTGGACATGTGTACCTCAGCTCAGGCAAAATGCCTAAGTTGAGGGTGTTACTGTGAAGGCGTAGTCACTACTGTCAAATGTATCCTACCTTTACCCCAAGCCTACGCTATAAGGAAATAAAGTCCTATAGTTATCCTAGTCTTATTATTTGTAAAGTTGGTGTGCATTTAATTAGAGCAAGCATATGAGTTGCAGATGCATAGTTTGAATTTCATTATGAGAGTGATTGTGTATTGTCCCTCATAAATAAATTTTGATATATGAGTGATAGGTATTTCTTTGTGGTAAGGACATTAGGATTGCGCCATTAATATTTGACTGACGGGTGAATTTTCTAATGGTGGATGTTACGTTGCTTGTTAATAGCCAGATGTCATCTTTAGATCCTCTTTAGTTGATCTAGTAATTGATAAACATATGCATGCCTTGTGGAAATACTATTTTGTAACTGCTATGAGTGTTTATAGTTCATGGGTGTGTAAATATAGTGTTAGGTGTTGCTTGAGGACAAGCAAATTTTCTATGTTGAGGGTGTTTATGTGTTGCATTAGACGACACATTTGATGCTTTTAACTATGAATAAATGCTAGTTCTTAAACAACGATAGTATCTTTTAATAGTTTATCTGAAGTGTTAGATAGAAAATCACGCAAAATGAGAAAGGAAGCAAGATTGAGTTAAGTGCAGCCAAAAAGTGAACCGTAATGATAGAATTGATGGACCGTCACATTCTTGACTGGCCACCAGCCCCAAATGAGAGTGATTATGATGGTCCACTTGACAGACCGTCACACATGTGATGGATTTTTAGGCACATTTTCACCAATGGTGTTTCAAGTTCCTACTGATGAGTCATGACGACATCAACAATGGACCATCACATTTGTGACAGGCCGTTACGCGAGGCGTCAGACGAACCTCGGAGTGCAAATTTTCTTATTTCAAATTTCTTGGGACTATCAAAAGTATCTTTTATGGTTTATTCTAGAGTTGGTTTTTAGGGAACACAATACGCTTGAACGAGTTTTTATCGTGGGTTTTCCTTGGTTTTTTGAAATCAAAGTTTGTGTGGTTGCCTTAACTTTTGCAAGTGAATTCTTCTTTTAATAAATGAAATTACGTTCTTTATTTCAATTATCATGAATGGCTAGACCCTACCACCAAGGATAGTGGAATCCATGATGATTTGACCTAAAATGTGATTGTATACCTTATTAACTCTTTCGTACTAATAGATTTCTAATGGTTGCAAGCATTAGAACCTTCCCTAGGTTTGACTTACTTGAGTAAAAAAGTGTTAAACCTGGGAAAAGAGTTAATAACAAAAACTCAAGAGTCAGGACTCGTCTAATGATTGATGTTTCAGTAAAATTAACCAACTTTGAGTAAATGTCATTGAATTCAGATAAATAATTTTAGTTTGAGAGAATTATTGTGACATGCATTTAATTTAGTTGAGAAATTTTAAAGGTAGCATGAGTTTGATAAATTGGTATACTAGCAGTACAAAGTGAAATTTTGTATTAGTCTAAATTAAGGCAAAAAGTCCTGGTGAACAAAATCATGACTTTCTCTCTATAAATTCTCTGTTTAAGTGATATTGTTTAAAGTTACAAGTTACAAATTGATACTGAAAAGCTTCCCGATTCTCCCAAACTGTTCCCCTTCTGACAACGACCACATTATACTTCTTTACAGAGTTGTAATTTGGGAGTATCAATTGTCATTATCTATGTGTCTCGGTTTTCCTTTCAGGAGCTAGGCAAGTTGCATTATTGATGCACTAGTACCGGTGATGTTGATTCCAGGATCCTTCCGAGTTGAAATTTGTTCCTAGGTCGCTCCTTAGAGGGATCCATTCAACATCCCTTGACTGCCTATTCATAAAGGGATACTCATGTGATGTTTCACTATGACATTCGTCCATCTTGACATGACTTGTCTTACCTCATTCGATTTTCTAGATTTTTTTTTTTTTAAAATAAGTGGATTTCTTACATATTTCCTAGTGTGTAAAGCAAAATAATCTCAAGAGAATTTATATATAATCTAACAAAATACTATGGATTAGGATGAGATGGGAGTGGAGGTTCAGGGGTTCTGGGTAGCGGAGGGTGAGGTGCGGTCAAGTGGTGGTGAGGTGTGGAATGGTCAAGGGTTTCTGCATTGAATGGGTACATAGGAGATGATAAAATGTAACTTACAAAACTTATTTTCCTCACTTCCCTTAGGGATGTTATTTTCTAACTTGCAAGGAACTTGTTTTCCCTGCATCCATTAGGGAAGTCACTTTTCCAACTTTTAAAGAACTTGTTTCCCTCAAGACAATGTTCTCTAAAAAAATTTGACCATCCAAACATGAAAAAATATTTTCCAGAAAATGATACCAAAAACACCATTAAAATCTGTTTTTTCCAGTTTGAAGAATGAATTTGTAGTACATTGACATTCAGTTGAAGAGTGTACCTCAAGTTGGTACAAGGTTATATCATCTTCGAGTCTTAAAAATGAGCCTGAAGTGTTTGAGATCAAGAAATATCTTAAGATGGGCATGTTAGAGAATGGTCATTAACAATAACAAATATGGAATACTGCAAATAGTACCAGAAATGGCCTACGGTTTGAGCATTCATATAATTTGATGAGCATCAGAGTTTGTTGAACAAAGCGTAAATGCCGTTAATATAACTTCAACATAATTGGAATAAATAACAACTTGAGAATATAATATTAAATTCAAACGTTGCACTTTCTACGCCACACATAGATGTAAGAACTTTAAAGACATTCATTTTCCAGCTTAAAATTTCCTTCACTAATGATCAAGAATAACTAATCATGTACTGTGCCTTCCTAATTTTCCTACAAAGGGGGTCCTATATACATTACTTATATAAATGCTTGGATAAGAGAGAAATGGAAAACTAACCATAAATATTAAAGATAGAAGATTTTAAAGAACTCATGCAACTTTATCATCACTGGACCAACCGATATTTGACTCACTGTACAAACACAATTTTTGTGTTGCTAAATGAGGGTCCATCTCTCTTTTTCTGGTATTGCATGTTGAATATATTTTCCTAATAAAAGTGTGGTGTCATTAAGTAATAACTTAAGCTTTTTAAATTAGCTAATTAGTTCACACTTCAACATGACATTCAGTTCAGCTCTTTGATTCACAAACTTTGCTCTATCAAGGAGGACAACAAAGTTTAGGTTTGTTCCATTTCTACTGTTGGACCAAGAACCTACTTTGTTACTAGGTTTTCAACACACATTTCTTACATATTTAATATCTTTGTCAATATCAATATTACATCTGCGCAAATCACTAGGTTCTGAGAACCTACACCCAAAGTTGTAGCACCAACCCTACCAAGCCCATTTTTTAGCATGTTGAGCCTATTTGTAACGCCTCGTAATTCTATGCTATTGCTTGACCCATTGAAAAATGGAAAATTCAACCCAAATTTGAATAATATGGTTGAGCTCAGAAATTAGAGTTTATTTTTAAAGGTCATGAAGTGTTAAAAAGAATGCGTAGACATATTCGATGATATATTCATGTTTAGATTTCAATGCATCAAACCACTCGTGGATCCAAGATCGATATAAGATGTTATGCGCAATTTACCAAAGTCATAATTTTTAGCCTAAGTGTTGGTCACGACAGAGGACATGATGTGACTTTCATCGCGATGAAGTTTGTTGTGGTGGAGGTCATATTATGATTACGATTAGATGGGAAGGGGGGGAATATTAAGTACCTATTGTAATGATAGGCGCGACACGACATCTATTGCACCCAAGTTGGATGCAAAGGTGGTTGTGTTATGAAAAAATGCGATGGAGAAAAATAATTATGACCAAGTGTAGGAAATTATTTGATGCCCATCATGACGAGCTAGGTTCACTATGATGGAACTCGTGGTGTAATGTCTATCACGTGTGATAGAGACCGGTGCGCCCAATCCTAGCGTGGTTCCAATTTATAAATAGATCCTAGTCTGAATCTTTTCGAACTCTTACCTCATTCTCCAATTTTTTTAAGCCCTAGCACAATTTTTTTCTCCTCTCAGCATCTTTCCTCACCAAAGTATGTCTTCTTTAACTAATTCTAAGTATTTAAAGTACTATTACATGCAAATTTTTAATGTGATTCTACTCTACGATCATAGGACATCTTCGAAGAAATCCTCCTTAATGATTCATGTAACACCCAAAAATTTCTAAGCTAAGACCCGAACCATTCTTTATTTGCGTATAAGGTCGTATCGAGTGATTTGTCAATTGTTCTTAGGTGTTAAGGTAAATTCTTTAGTGTGAGAATAAATTTGGATATCAATTAAGGTCAATAGAATCCCCTAGCAAAAAGTTGAGTTGAAAGCTTCCTTACCGATTAGGTTTTGACATAGGATTCTACTTAGGTCAACTTCGAACGATCATATCTCCCACCACATTATGAATTAGGTGTACCATGATCTAAAAAAATAAAGGTCTATGAGTTCTCTTTCCAACACCATCAATTTTGCCTCATTTCGAGTTTGGAGTAAACAATTATGACTATTTTATAAGAGACTATCACAATAGAGTTTTTTGAGTCAGTGACCTATGAATCACTTCTACGGGTCATAGGAAGAACTACGATCGGTATTTTTCACTCATGGAAAAAGTACAGGAAGTCAAAATTTTGGGTCTAATTCGTACTGACCCGTCTACGTGATGTAGAAACTTCTACGGTCTAGAGTTTGGGCTCGTAGAATGAACTTTTAAGCCTTAAAATTTCAATATATGAATTCCACAAATGGGATCTATGTCCGTAGATCAAACCACGAACCATAGCTGGCCCTGTGGAAGGTTTTCGACAGCTTTTTAAGAGGGGTAGTTCAGTCTTTTTCCACCCCTTCTATGCCTAAACCCTAATGTTTTCAAACATAAATAAATTTCTATGCAATATGAATCGACCCTATTACTCTCATTGGTGTTTCCAAGTCTTAGAGAAAGCATCCAAGAGGAAAAGCTAGGGTTTTCAAGCGTTCTTCAAGTTTTGTCAACAACTTTGTTCTTTCAAGTATGTAAGACTAATTATAATGATTGACTGAGGAAAAGCTAGGGTTTTCAAGCGTTCTTCCTCAAGCCCTACATCTAAATTCAGTTAGTAAAAGTTTAATCTAGGGTTATACCCTTAGTTTCGAGAATTCCTAAGATGATTATATTATCAATTTTGAGTTCTAAATTCATGATTATGCTTTCTATATATCATGTATTGACATCCGTGAGCTGTTGTTCATGCTTATATTCCAACATGGACCCCATTTACTGAGTTTTCATTGAGAATCTTTTGATCAAACATTTTTCCTTAAATTGATTTTGAGAAGTTAAAAGTGAGTTCAAGAGTAAAGTTTAAAATATAGTTTAAGGGAACTAAATTATTCCCAAATATATCATTTTTACATGGATAAAGAGAGCACTATTTTTAGAAAAGTATAAGAGTTTTTTAGGTAGAGTTATTACAAATACCTCTTAAAGAGGACCTTTTGAGAGCTTATCTCAACCTAGAGAGAGTAATTTTACTTGAGAATTGAGTTATCTATTTTGGGAGTAGTATTGAAAACTGATATGAGAAAGAGTTCAGACAACTCACAATCCCCAAAACCCATGTAGTCAGCATGGATTAGGATCGCACCAACTTTCGGGTGACTCCTCACTGCCTATGAGCAGACCTTTATAGTGAATCCTTGAGTTGAGTTTGTTTTACACCCCGACAAGGTATAAGACAGTTTTGGCAGCGTTGGCGAGACAGTATATCATCACAAGGCTCATAATGATGGTTGATGGTTAGAGAAACTCCCTAATAGAGTAAAAAGTAATTTTTTTTATTATACTTATATATATAGTACAGTGAGTTAGCATATTTTATATAGTAACGTTTTAAATGATCTTATCTCTTTTTATGCATTACATTCAGTTGAGTATTGTTTCAGCCTTTTGAGATCAGTTATTGTTGCTTAAGCTATAGTACATACTCGTACATTTAATGTTCTGATGTCATTCGACCTGCATCATTTTATGATGGAGATATAGGTGTTCAGGATTATCAACAGAAGTTTCGTTGAGACACTTTGCACTCATTGATTGCTTTTGGTGAGACCTCTCCTTGCTCTAGGAGGACTACATTTTTATTTCCAGTTTAGTTGTTTTGGGGTGTCGTGGTCTTGTCCCGACATCCATCTTGAACAATAGAGGCTTCATAGATAAATATTATTAAGAGTCTTTCAGTATTTATTTTGAGATGTTTTGCAAACTCTTACTACTTTCCTTCAGTATATTTTAGACATTTTAAGTTGAGTATTTTGAGACAAACATCTTTTAAAGCCTATATTTTCTTTAGTCAGTCTTCTGCAAAGTAGTCAGCCAGGCCAAGGGTTCGTTCAGAGACCAACAATGGTTCTTGAGTGTTGGCTGATACGCTCAAATTACACCTCCCTAAAGAAGTATAAGCGATCGTTATTAAGTAAAGAACCCAACTTGTAGGTTGGGGTCGATCCCACGAAGAATATGATTTAGACTTAACTTTAACTCACTATTATTTCTGTTTAGTCAACTTATTTCCGAGGAAAGTAAACAGGGGGGATTTTGTAAGTAAGTAACAGTTTAGATTGCTTAAGTAACAAGTAGACAACATTCAACTTTTGAAATATCAATATGAGAAAGAAACTAGGTTATATGTGTTCCCCACAAGCTCTTAACGCGGTAATCCTAATAATAGTAATCCTTTCCTAGTGTTTTACAAGAAAAGTTGGTAAGTTATGTATCCCTAAGTGATTGGTCCCCCAAATAGGGAATGTCACTACGCACCTTGGTCTGGCTACGAGTGTGTACTTTACTAACCCTTACCTTTACCTCAGATTAGACATCACATCAATGTATGGCTTAGTTTTCACCCTCACACCAATTGACATTAGACTATTAGATTGCATCCAGTAAATCTCTGTTGTTAATTATTTTCTCGTTAACCACCTCCTTGGTCCGACAAGTAGAAAGGAGGCGGGTTCTAACGTTTGCAACCGTTAAAAAAACTTCTAAGCGAAAGAATTAACAATGCATGCATGCACACTATTCAAGAATTACTTAATTACTATTCATACTTTGTTAATTCCTCATGGTTCCCACAACCCTAGTTGTGGATTTAGCTACTCATGCTTGAGAGAACACAATTCATAATTAGGTAAAAATAATTCATGAACTTACAAGAAGAATAGACGAAAACCCGAATCTTGAATTGAAATTCAAAGTCAAAATCTTATCAAACAAATTCCGGATATCAAATTGCTAAAGTTTGCAAGATAATTACCAAAACACAAAAAACTAAGAGTTTAAAATAATATCTAACCCCCAAAAACGAGGTTTATAACTCCTATTTATAGAAAAACAAGTCCCAAATAAAAAGGAAACGAAATAAGGAAATAAACTTTTGGAACGTGGCTTCATTCGACGACTAGACCTACGGACCGTGGGTGGACCTACGGTCCGTAGGTCCCCTTCCGTGGCTCCATACTTAGGATTTTTCATCAGGTACTGGAACTTCTACTCCCAGATCATCAACGACGAATGTGCAAGACGACTTGTGGGTCGACCTACGGTCCGTTAGTTGCTCCGTAGTTCCACACTTAGTCAGACTTTCCTGATGCTCCATCTACGCCTACCCATCGACGGTCCGTTGATCACTTCCGTGGGTGGCCCCTTCTGCATAATTTCAGCTTTTGTCTCCATCAACCGCGTCATAGCCTATTTCCTGCAAACATAGCACATAAACATTAATTCTAACACAATGTATCTTTAGACACACAACTTCTAAGTGTATCAAAAATACCGTAAACTCACGGTATATCAACACCCTCAACCTAAACTCGTTGTTTGTCCTCAAGCGATGCACTAAAACTCTAAATGACACTTGTGTAGCAGCAGACATTCAAACTCAAGCAATCACATGGCTTTCTAACTCACATCCCTTATTTAGTGCAAACCTTTTTATCTAGACTCAACAAGCTAACTCATGCGGATCAAGATATGACATAGATTGACCAATAGACATCACAACATACACTTTTCACAATCACCGATGTACCAACTTTCCAACAATGTAACTAGTGCCCTCAGTTCAAACGAAATCCCTTTTTCACATAGTAAATATGAATTTTGAGTTTAAGGATTCATTCAACACTCACGCTCAGAAGTGACTTCAAGTACATTTAGTTTTCAATACCATAGGCTTCCCCTTATTTTCACTGCATAGACTCTCCAATTTAGTCACTAAGATCACTATAGGACTCTCTTGGCTTGTAACGTAGGCTCAAGGTCAGGTAGGATATATTTGGGTACTTTTTAGTGACTTTCTGCCCTCTTTGACGTTACATTGGCTTTTTACCTCTTTTCTCAACCTATTTTTGACATCTTTGCATTTTCTTTTCTTTCCCTTGACTCTCCTCAACACAGATGTGACTTTTGACTTTATAGCTCATATTTTTTTTCACTTTTTTTTTCTTTTACTTTTACTTCATTTTTCTTTGTTTCTTTTAGCACTTTTTTCATTCATCTTTTGAATAAAATCACACCTTTTTCTTTCATTTCTTTTCTTTTTCTCCCTTCAACACAAAACTCTTATCATACCCTTTTTCTTTTGGTTTCCTCTTTCATAGCTACCCTCAACTTATGTATCTTGCATGAGTTGAGGTGCACAATTTCCGATGTCGGACCGGGGCCAAGATCAAGGTAAATTTTTGAATTAGCCACCCTCAACTTAGGATTTTGGCCTAAGTCAGGGTGCACATGTCCAAGGAGGGTCCAGGGCCAAAAAAATTATTTTTAGGGAATGTGAGTCAGGTGTATTGAAAGAAATGGTCTACATTAGGCTCAAAGATTTGGATCAAGGGGAACATTTATTTCATTTGGTTGGATCATTTTAGGATTGAGTGGACTTTAATAGAACAATGGCCTATGATCATTTCCCAACTTCTAGCCTAGATTATCTTAGCAGGACCAACGGGGCAAGTTCTAGATTGGCACATTACTAGCTGAACATTCAAACTTTTCTCACTCACACTTGGCACATTATTTCATTATCGGATTATCCGATTACCCAATTCAAGTTTTAGCTTAAGTCATGAGGTCAAATCGATTCTTTATCATGTCATATTAAGAGCCAACACATTCAACTCATCAAGCCTATAGATTCTAGCACATTTCATAAGCTTTGGACGGGTATCAATTTCATGCTTTTTATGCCATCATGCCTTTATCCTTCTACTTACTTCTACACATATATTCTAATACATGCCGGTTCAACATAAAGTAAAACAGTTCTTTCGGGGAAAAGAACACAAGCAAGAAAACCCCAAAGGAGGATTATGAGTTAGGTTACGCAGACTTCACCCTAACACTCTAATCCATTTACCCCACTCCTAAGAAAATAAGGTGCAATTGCCCTCAATGCACAGAAAGCAAAAAAATAAGGCATAGGGTGAAGGTGAAGCAAACCTGTGGCGCAAATGCGTCGAAGACCACTGAAGAAGCGGGTGGGTCCGGTTTCCCGAAGCCCATTGGATCAATACTCGGGACGCCATTAGTAGCGCCCTCATCCACAAAAGTAGCACCCTCAGTAGTGCTTACATTACCCGATGGGCCCACACCAATATCCATGGCCCGCTGCTGTCTCAGCTCCTCATCTAGGATGGATGCCCTCTGAGCCTCCTCAGTTAGCTGGCGCCCTTCTTTTTCAATTTGCGCTCCTCATCAGCATCAGAAGTACGGTCGGAGCGGTGGCATTTCCCAGCAGCACGGGAGGAATCTGGTGGTGGTATATCATCACTGAATAAGGCTATCAGCACCGCATCATCCTCCACCACTGTAGGGGCAGACTCTGGCTGAGTCTCTAGGGGGCTAGGAGTGCAGCAACATCCGCACGGAGGCTTGCCAACTCCTGCTGGAAAGTGGTCACATCAACGGTTGGGGCTGGCCTCTACAAAACTCTCTCCTCAAAAGAATCCAGGCGCTTATGAATGGCCTGAACCTTATGATCCATCCTGGCCTCGGACTCCGTAATAGAGCGCTGCATCCACGGCTTCACATGATGCAGCAGTGTGGCTATCTGAGTGTCCAGCTTCTGAAGTCGAGCTAGAGGAACAAGAGTGGATCCGGAGGGTGGCGTGGCTCGAGCGGAGCTAGAGGCCTGACTAGTGGCTGAAGATGGAGGAGCCTGGGCATCCGCTGTAGGGACTGGAGGGGCAGTGTCATCAACCTGCATCTCCTCCACATCCGCAACAAGATCATCTCCCAATGGTGGTACCTCAATCTGTGGCTCCCTACGAGGTACGGCTAAATTCGAGTCATCCCGAATAAGCCCGATATCAAGAGTTTTGGTTGCGTGAAGCAACCGGTCACAATGCCATACTGGAACAGACGCATCCTTTCATAGCTTGAAGATGAGGCACAGGAAGGGTAAGGTGGTGGTGTCCTTGAAGTCCCTCTCATGAATCTCCGTAATCAGGATGCGGGAAAATTCTATCTCAATCTCCGCTACCATAGCTGCAACCATCACAGCTCGATCCCATGTGACTATATTGTCCGCCTAAGTAGGGGACAGTTGATTTCACACCAGTAGCCAGAAGAACTTCACAGCAAAGTTCAGTGTAGCCTTTCTAATGCCCAAGCTAGGAGTACAGACCCACTCAGTGCGCTCTCCATCCGTAACAAGATGTCGTGCTAGCCACCTCAAAAGTGACTCCCTCTGCTCAGCATTCCTCTGAAATGCCCCACTCTGAATGATGCCCATCCGATAGTCAAACTCTGTTGTATTGATAGGCAGAGTGTGGTCCGGGCCATAGATAAACCTACGGAGGGTGACCTCTGATATATAAACTGGAAAGCCCCGCACTAATGTGGACTCAAATGGAGGCTGAGCGGCGGGCTTAACCCGATTGGAGATGGAACCTCTGATGGTGGTGGCATAGAAAGCGTAGAACTCCCTTACTATCTCCTCGCTGTATGTGCCTGGAGTTCATGACATCCACTCACACTTGTGCCTCCAGAAGAGCTCCTCAATGACTGGAGCGGTGTGGAGGCGACCTGTGAGAACTCGGCGCTCCTTAGTGACTAGTCGGGCCATCTTCTCGTGCTCATTCAGCATGCGAGCATCAGTGTATATCTGAAATTGGCCCTCTACGCACCACATGTTTGGCTCCGTAGAAACTAATGCAGGCTCCGAACGGGGGGTACTAGAGTATATCCTGTGCTATCAGACTCGGACGAAGAGGCGGTGCTGCCGCTGGAGCTGGAGCTAGATGAAGACTCTGAGCCAGCCTGTGAGCCGATCGGTGTGGCCCCATCCTCAGACTGGGGGGTAGTGACCACGTCGGAGCTCACCTGTCGGGCTTTGTTAAGTGTAGTTCGGGGAGCAGTGGGGGAGTACCTAGTGGGAGGTGGAATGTACTCCCTATCTGTATCCTCATCGATCAACTGCGGAGAGGGAGCAATAAATTTTGATTTGCCCTTGGCGGCGTAGGTCGGAGCTTGCTTCGGGGCCATGGTACCTGTGGAAGCTTAGTTAGTACCAAAATAGTGCAATAATACTCATGGAATAATTTTAGAACAAGATTCAGACCAAAACACGAACTCAAAAAAAATTCTGGACAGTAGTTTAATTGTCGACCTACGGTTGGTACCTACGGTCCATCGATGGAACGACGGTCCGTGGGTCCCCTCCGTGGGTCAGATAGTTTAAATTCAGGTCCCAGATATAGGAACCACGGATGTGCAGAATGGTCTGTCGATGGAACGATGGACCGTAGTCCACACCGTGGTTCTATACTTAAGAAAAATTAGGTGTGCCACTGGTCCACGGGCCTCGACCTACGGTCCGTGGGTCAGTGCTACGCCAGGTTTCAGAGTTAGAACACATTTCATGCCATATTACAACAATTATACAAGCATACTAGGCCTACACATGAATTTCAACATATATTTTGGTAGTTTATCATCCTTAGGGTCCCGTTGACATACATTTTAACATTTTAACAAACTAAAACATACGAACCCTAAGTCAAAACTTCCAATTCGACCTATTAACTGAATTAGTTGTAGAATTTACATGATTTACAACCCAAGGTCAAGTTCATTGTTGTGACTTCTATTGAAACCATGAAATACTCAAAGTTTAGATGAAATCATCATACCTTACAAGTACGCAACAATGGTGAGTATGTGATTTACTGCAAAGACTCCTAGACCAACTTGGACACCAAACCCAGACCGAGAAATCACTGTGAGGGGAGATGGGTGTGGTGGAATGAGTTTTGGAGAGAGAGAGGGGAGATATGGGATCTGTGGGATGACTAGGGGAGTGATATGTGGGATATGA
Source organism: Solanum etuberosum (assembly GCA_029582245.1). Taxonomy (NCBI): domain Eukaryota; kingdom Viridiplantae; phylum Streptophyta; class Magnoliopsida; order Solanales; family Solanaceae; genus Solanum; species Solanum etuberosum. Next base: position 44,972 of record JAJONR010001986.1, on the reverse strand, counting down.
GAGGAATATAGTAGGTATATGGAAGGTTAGAAACGGTTGGGAGGGAATTATGGAATTTGGGGGAGTTTAAAATGAATGGTTTTTTATTTATAAGGGGTCCGGGTCGGGTCAGGCAAACCCTAATTTTGGACCCACGAGACCTCGTCGACGGTCCGTGGGTCGACCTAGGACCGTAGGTCACTCTGACACTTAGAAAATTTAGAAACTTACCTGGGATCTATGGACGCCATCCACGGTCCGTGGATGGACCAACGGACCGTCGATGGGGTCCGTAGACCACTGCACAGCTATTTTCTATAGATTTTGGCCATTCGTCCCAGCACACGTAGTAACCATTAGGACTTTCTTTTTACATTTTCTGGACACTTTTTAGACACGGACCCTATTCTATATCTAGCCAACACTAATACAAAAATAAAACACCTATCAAAAGAGCTACAAAAATTAAAATAACAGAAGAAAACTCCTATATAGAAAAGAAAAACCTATAGTTGGCTAGATTGTACATCTTGGGTTGCCTCCCAAGCAGCGCTTGATTTAATCTCGCGGTATGACGCAGACACCTTGATTACTTAGACTTCATCAAGATAATAGGCCTCAATCACTTCTTGCACACTCTCTGATTTACCCATGTAGACCTTGATCCTCTGCCCGTTCACTTTGAACCTTGTTCCCTCCCTGTTCTCGAGCTCGACCGCTCCATGTGGAAACACTTGAGTCACTCTGAATGGCCCATTCCACTTGGACTTGAACTTGCCAGGAAACTGCCTTAACCTTGAGTTGAATAAGAGCACCAGATCACCAACAACAAATTCACGTTTTTCAATATTTTGATCATGATACTTCTTCATCTTCTCCTTGTACAAGGATGAAATTTCATATTCTTTTGGACGAAACTCATCAAGCTCATTCATGTCATTCAATCTCTATCTTGATGCGGCGCCCCAATCCAGATTCAACTTCTTTAACGCCTACAATGCCTTATGCTCTAGCTCTACCGGAAAATGGCATGACTTCCCATATACAAGTTGGTAGGGGGACATACCTATCGGAGTCTTGAATGCGGTGCGATAGGCCCATAGAGCATCATCAAGCCTTCTTGACCAATCAGTTCAGTTGGCATTCACAGTCTTTGTAAGGATTTGTTTTATCTCTCTGTTTGACACCTCAACTTACCCACTAGACTGCGGATGGTAAGGAGTAGCTACATTGTGACGAACTCCATATTTCTCTAGCAACGCCTTGAACAATTTATTACAAAAGTGAGAACCTCCATCGCTGATAATCGACCTAGGTCTACCAAATTTGGAGAAGATACTCTTTTTCAGGAATGCGGTGACACTCTTACCCTCATTTATTGAAAGCGCAATTGCTTCCACCCATTTCGATACATATTTAACCGCAACAAGAATATACTTCATCCCATGTGAACTTACAAATGGACCCATGAAGTCAAGGCCCCAGACATCAAATAGCTTAATCACCAATATCGGATTCATATGTAGCTCTTGCTTCTTTGAAATTCCTCCTTCTCTTTGGCAACGGTCAGAAGACTTGGCAAAATCATGAGCATCTTGGTGGATGGTAGGCCAGTAATACCCACACTGCAAGATTTTATGAGCAGTCCGAATACCACTATGGAGCCCACCAACAGGCGATGAATGACACGCCTCTAGTATACTCATCATCTCAACCTCGGGCACACAACGACGAATAATCTCATCAGCACAAGTACGAAACAAGTAAGGCTCATCCCAAAAGAACTTTTTCACATCATGCATAAACTTTTTTCTTTGGTGAAATGACAAATACGAAGGAACCAAATTGCTTGCCAAGTAATTAGCAAAATCTGCGAACCAAGGAAAAAGATCATAAGAAGCAGCCAACACCTGTTCGTCTGGGAATGCATCATTAATCTCAACACCATCCTCAAACTTGACCATAGCTTCCTCCTCTAATCTGGACAAATGATCGGCAACTTGATTTTCGGTCCCGTTTCTATCTTTCACCTCAAACTCGAGCTCTTTCAAAAGCAGCACCCATCTAATCAACCTCGGTTTTGCATCCTTTTTACCCATAAGGTACCTCAATGCAGAATGGTCAGTATGCACTATGACCTTAGAACCAAGCAAGTAGGACCTAAAATTTTCAAATGCGAAAACAACAACAAGGAGTTCTTGTTCAGTCACAGTGTAGTTCTTTTGAGCCACATTCAGTGCTTTGCTGGCATAGTAAATCGGATGAAGAATCTTTTCTCGCCTCTGGCCCAATACTACTCCAAGCGCCACCCCGCTCGCATCACACATAACTTCAAACGGTTGTCCCCAATCCAGTGAAATAATGATAGGTGTGGAAGTTAACTTGGCCTTCAAATCTCCAAATTCTCTCAGACAAGCATCATCAAAATAGATCTTAGACTCCTTTTCAAGCAATTTGCACAATGGGTGTGCAATTTTCGAGAAATCTTTTATGAACCTCCGGTAGAAACCTGCATGCCCAAGAAAATTTCTAACACCCTTTATAAAGATATGGTGGAAGCTTTTCTATTACCTCAACTTTGGCTCTATCAACCTCACTACCTTTCTCAGAAATACGATGACCCAGAACTATCCCCTCTTTCACCAAGAAGTGACACTTTTCCCAATTGAGCACAAGATTGCACTCTTCACCACGTTTCAGTACCTCGGCCAGATGCATCAAACAACCCTCAAACGACTCACCTACCACAAAAAAAACATCCATAAATACCTCAATAGTGTCCTCCACCATATCTGAAAAGATCGACATCATACACCGCTGGAAAGTTGCTGGAGCATTACACAACCTGAATGGAATTCTTTTGAAGGTGAAAGTCCCGTAAGGACAAATGAGGGTGTTCTTCTCTTGGCCTTCTGGAGCTATCGAGATTTGATTGTAGCCCGAGTACCCATCTAGAAAACAATACCAACCCTTACCAGCGAGACGATCCAACATCTGATCCATGAACATCATTGGGAAGTGATCTTTTTCTGTACATGCGTTTAGTTTGTGGTAGTCCATGCACACTCTCCAACCAGTCACCGATGTCATTGGAATAAGCTCATTCTTAGCATTTGGAACCACCGTGATTTCCCCTTTCTTGGGCACACATTGAACAGGACACACCCAACTACTATCAGCAATGGGATAAATAACTCCAGTATCCAACCATTTAATGATCTCCTTTTTCACAACCTCTTGCATAGGGGGATTTAATCTTCTTTGGTGCTCAATACTGGGCTTGCTGTCCGGCATGAGTTGGATTTTGTGAGAACAAATGCCCGGAGGGATCCCAATAATATCGGCAATAGTCCACCCAATAGCCCCTTTGAACCTCTTCAATACAGAAACCAAGTCCTCAACTTGCTCCACACTCAAATCAGCAACAATAATTACCGGCAAAGTGCTATCCTTTCCCAAGAAAACATACCTCAAGTGGTGTGGTAGAGCTTTGAGATCCAGTTTTGGAGGTGGTGAATCAGGATTCTTCATATCTATCTCTAATCTTTTTGGCTTGGAACGGAATTTGAACCTATCAAGTGCGGCAACTAACTCATCATATTCCTCAATCCCATCATTGTCAAAATTCATCATTACTGCTGCTAGTGCATCAACACCCAACCTCTCTTCAATAGATACTTCAGAACCATGCTCCACAATATGATTTACCACAGAAACCTCTTTCAGATCACTTTCCTGCTTCATAGACCTACAAATGTTGAAAGTAACCTCCTTATTGTTCAATCGAAACTTCAGCAACCCTATCTCCATATCGACTAAGGCACACCTAGTAGCAAGGAATGGTCTCCCTAAGATGATGGGGACTTCAAAATCAACCTCACAATCAAGTATCACAAAGTCTATTGGAAAGATGAATGACTCCACTTTCAGAAGAACATCTTGGAGCACTCCAATGGGTCTCTTCACAATTCGGTCAACCATAAGTAAACTCATCACAGTCGGTTTTGGAGCCCCTAAACCCAACTTCTTATAAATAGACAACGACATCAAGTTAATGCTGGCACCTAAATCACACAAAGTTTTCGCAAAGTGCAGAACCCCAATGGTGCAAGGGATAGTGAAAGCTCCAGGATCCTCCTTCTTTGGCAAAAGTGACCTAGTAACAATGGCACTGCAATGTTGCATTCTCTCATCATTCTCAAAACTCACAGCCCTCTTTTTGGTCACCAAATCTTTCATAAATTTTGCATACCCAGGCATTTCCTCCAAGGCTTCTATCAACGGAACATTGATCGAAATATACTTCAACATAGTTATGAACATGCGGTATTTACCCTCTTCGCTCTTTTTCACCAATATTTGTGGGAACGGAGGCGGCGTTCGAGGCATAGGAACAACATTTTGGTTCACCTCAGCTTCCTTTTCCATATTATATTTTGGGTCTTCAATAACCGCAATCTCATTTTCATCATTCTCTACCACTCTTTCAACCTCAAATGGAATGGGTGGATCAATGGTCTATTTTCCTCCACGAGTAGTCACTGTCATACAATGCCCTTCATTTTTTGGATTCTGGATGGTGTTACTAGGAAGTGTGTCAGGCTGACGTGGATTTGTATTGGTGGACAACTGACTAAACTGCTGCTCAAGTTGCTTGATAGACACTACATGGGCATCAACTTTTTGACCTATTCCAAACAAGTCGTTTCGCATCTCTTTCACATTCTCATCAGTTGCATCAAACCTCTTCATCATCTTCTGCTTTATATCCTCAATTCTTGACATACTACTTCCACCCTCTCTATTACCAGGAGGAACATAGGGACCAGCCTTATCATTCCTGTTGCCATAGTTGTTTCGGTTGTAGTTGGTGTCACGATTGTAGTTCCCATCCCGGACATAGTTACCCTCACGGTTGTAGTTACCCTCATGATTGTAGATTCCATAGTTCCGACCTTTGTTTCCTTGACATTGGCGCCAATTATCTGAGTTGGAACCTTGGTTGTTGGTTCAGAAACCCCCCGTCTGATCATTTACCAAGTACGCATCCTCCTCATAGTAGCACTCCTCAGCTGGTGGTGGTGGAGACCTAGTTAGATAATTCACCACATTTACCTTTTCCGCACTCCCACTCACATGCTTTAGTACCAAACCCAATTTTGTTCTCATTTGTGCCATCTCTTCCCGAATGTCATCATTGGCTTGGTTGGGTGTGGCTTGAACATCGAACTTGGTCCTATTAGTGTTTTCCTTTCTAGTGCTCGAAGATTTGTTGTTTTGGGAAATCCGCTCAAGCTTCTCAGCTATCTCCTCAAAGGTGCATCCACCATATGATCCTCCAGTAATAGTATCTAGCACAACTCTTCCATTGTCATCCTGCCCTCTATAGAAATACTCCTTCAAAGACTCATCATCAATGTGGTGGTTTGTTACACTTCTGATGAACCCGGTGAACCTATCCCAAGAACTTCTTATTGACTCTCCTGGTAATGCCACGAAGTTGTTCAGATTATCTTTATGATTTAACTTCTTGGACACAGGAAAGTATCTTGCTGTGAACACCTTGTGCATTTGGTTCCATGTATATATTGAATTGTATGGTAACTCAGAAAACCACATAACAGCATCTCCAGTCAGTGATAGTGGAAAGACCCTCAGACCGATGACATCCATATCTAACTCTGGTCGCCCAACACAACTTTTGCACACACTGGAAAGTTTAGCCATATGAGCATAAGGATCCTCCAAAACCAATCCAGAAAACAACCCTCTCGATGTAAGCATCTGTATCAAACTGCTAGTGACCACGACTGTATGACCTGGAGGTAGAGTCGGAAGAACAATAGGACCATCTGAGGTGGTCGCATCATAATTAGCCCTGTAATGCTCACGAAACCTCGGTGCTGGTGGATTCTAAACCCTTTCTGCATTACCAATTAAATTAAAACTATGAACCTGAGGCGGTTGCACTCCAACTCTATCTCCTTGATCCTCTCTGATTGGATTATTTTGGACCCCTTGATTATTCATTTTTCTCAAAGTTTTACTGAACTCTGGATCGTAGGGGGTCAGTGGTTCTCCTCGACTCCGTGCACTTGGCATACACTAGAGTAGAAACCTGTAGAAAATAAAAACAAAACAAAAAGGTAAAATCGGGAAATACTTGACTAAAGTTCAATAATGTAGTTAAACTTAATCGAAAAGCAAAATTCCCCGGCAGCGGCGCAAAAATTTGATACACTCAAATTACACCTCCCTAAAGAAGTATAAGCGATTGTTATCAAGTAAAGAACCCAACTTGTAGGTTGGGGTCGATCCCACGAGGAATATAGTTTAGACCTAACTTTCACTCACTATTATTTCCGTTTAGTCAACTTATTTCCGAGGAATGTAAACAGGGGAGATTTTGTAAGTAAGTAACAGTTTAGATTGCTTAAGTAACAAGTAGACAAGATTCAACTTTTGAAATATCAATATGAGAAAGAAACTAGGGTATATGTGTTCCCCACAATCTCTTAACGCAGTAATCCTAATAATAGTAATCCTTCCTTTCCTAGTGTTTTACATGCAAAGTTGGTAAGTTATCTATCCCTAAGTGATTGGTCCTCCAAATAGGGAATGTCACTACACACCTTGGTCCGGTTACCAGTGTGTACTTTACTAACCCTTACCTTTACCTCAGATTAGACATCACATCAAAGTATGGCTTAGTTTTCACCCTCGCACCAATCGACATTAGACTATTAGATAGCATCCACTAAATCTCTGTTGTTAATTCTTTTCTCATTAACTACCTCCTTGGTCCGACAAGTAGAAACGAGGTGGGTTCTAACGTTTGCAACCGTTAAAAAGACTTCTAAGCGAAAGAATTAACAATGCATGCATGCACACTATTCAAGAATTACTTAATTATTATTCATACTTTGTTAATTGCTCATGGTTCCCACAACCCTAGTTGTGGATTTAGCTACTCATGCTTGAGAGAACACAATTCATAATTGGGTAAAAAGAATTCATGAACTTACAAGAAGAATAGACAAAAACCCGAATCTTGAATTGAAATTCAAAGTCAAAATCTTATCGAACGAATTCCGGAAATCAAATTGCTAAAGTTTGTAAGTTAATTACCAAAACACCAAAAACTAAGAGTTTACAATAATGTCTAACCCCCAAAAATGAGGTTTATAACTCCTATTTATAGAAAAACAAGTCCCAAGGAAATAAACTTCTGGAACGCGGCTTCATTCGACGACTCGACCTACGGACCGTGGGTTGATCTACGGTCTGTAGGTCCCCTTCCGTGGCTCCATACTAGAGATTTTTCATTAGGTACTAGAACTTCAACTCCCATATCATCAACGATGGATGTGCAGGATGGCCCGTGGGTCGACCTACGGTTCGTCAATTGCTCCGTAGTTCCACACTTAGTCAGACTTCCCTGATGCTCCATCTACGCCTTCCCATCGACGGTCCGTCAAAGGACCTACGGTCTGTGGATAACTTCCGTGGGTGGCCTCTTCTGGATAATTTCATCTTTCTTCTCCATCAACCGCATCGAAGCCTATTTCCTGCAAACATAGCACATAAACATTAATTCTAACACAATTTAACTCTAGACACACACAACCTCTAAGTGAAATTTATCAAAAATACCGTAAACTCACGGTATATCATTGGCCACGTCCAGAGTGCACACACAGAGCATGACAAACTTGGTATCAATACCTAGAGTTCAAGTTTCCTAGGATGTGTATGAAGTCGTGTCTATGAAAGTTTCTTCTAATTCGTGCATTATGTGTGTCTTTTCAGATTATTCCTCTATGAAGGAATGTTAGACGGTGTCCTGCTAGGTGGAATGTGATTCTTAGTAACAACCAATTAAATATAGACCACAAGGTCCCAATGCGCTTGGAGTGCAACCATCATGATGATGTCACTAATGATGAGTTTCAGAATGCCATTCAGATGTTGACTCAGGTTGTGACAACACAGGTTGGTTGCCAAGGAGCGGGCCACCAGGATAAGACTGATACGTCCAGAGTTCGAGAGGTTCTGAGAATAAATCCCTCGGAGTTTATTGGGTCAAAGGTCAACGAGGATCTAAAAAACTTTATGGAAGAGCTTTATAAAGTGTTTGATGTCATGCATGTTGCTAATATAGTGCATGTGGAGTTGACTTCCTATCAGCTCAAGGGTGCTTCCAGGATCTGGTATGACCAATAGAAGAAGACTAGGTGAGAAAGAGCACCAACCTAATGCTAGGTTGTGTTTTAGAATGCATTTTAAGGCGTTTCTTTCCCCTAGAACTAAGAGAAGCGAAAGTGAGGGAGTTCCTCAATATGAAGCAAGAGTTTATTAGTGTGCAAATTTACAAACTCAGGTTCACCCAACTATCCCACTATGCTTCGGACATAGTGGCTGAGATGAGGAGAATAATGAGTTTGTTCGTGTCTGGACTCTCCTGCTATTTGAATAAACAAGCTTTAAGAATTAAATTGCTAAATTGTTTGCAAACTAATCCCAAAAGCTAAGAACAAAAGTCTCCAAAAAGGTCTAACCCGCAAACACGAAAATTACAACTTGTTTTTATAGTAGCAAAGTCCTAAACAAAGTAGGAAAAGGAAATAAGGAAATTTCGGTTTAGACGCGGTTTCGATCGATGACACATACGACAGACCGTGGATCAACCTACGGTCTGTGGTTTAACCTATGGTCTGTGGTTCACCTCTGTGGGTCAGCAGTTGGCCAAAAATTCAAGACCTTCAAACGACGGTTGCCACCTACGGTCCGTTGATTGGACTACGGTCCGTCCTGTTCCTTCGTGGTTCAAGTACTGGAACTCTACTTTCAGAATCAAACGACCACCACCAATCGACGGTCTGTCACTCAAGCTACGGGGTGTCGTTTTCCACTGTGGTTCCACACTTAGTCAGACTTCCTTGAACTCACATCTACGCCTCCTCACTTACGGCCCGTTAACTGCTACTTCTGCCTTTTTAGCTCTTCTCTCACTCAACCGCTCCAAACCTGTTTCCTGCAAAAATTACATAAAAACATTATCATATCTAATAACAAAATGCCCAAGAATCACACACACTTCAAGTGAAATGGATCAAAAATACTGTAAACTCACGGTATATCAACACCCTCAACTTGAAATTGTTGTTTGTCCTCAAGCGACACACTTAAACTCTAAACGACACTCATATAGAAGCATACATACAAACTCAAGCAATCACATGGCTTTCTCTATCAATTCTTTCACGTAGTGCAAATCCTCTCATTTAGACTCAATAAGCTAACTCATGCGGATTAAAACATGACATAGACATACCAATAGACATCACCACGTACACTTTCAACAATAACCAAGATACCAACTTTCCAACAATGTAACTAGTGCCCTTTCCACAAAGAAATCATGTTTCTCACTCAAAATTTCATGTTTTTGCTTAAGGATTCAGTAAACACTCGCTCTCAGAAGTGAATTCAAATATAGTTAGTGCTCAATACCATAGGCTTGCCCTTATTTTCGCTGTATAGACTTTCCAGACTGGTCAACTAGGATCACTATAGGGCTTTCTTAGCTTGTAACGTAGGCTCCGGGTCATGTATGATACATTTGGCTATTTTAGTGACTTTTCTGCCCTCCTTGACAATACATTAGCTATTTACCTCTTTTCACAACCAATTCTAACATCATTTTTTTCTGGTCTTTTCCTTGACTTATTTCAGCACAGATGTGACTTTAACCTTTTCATTCTTCTTTTTCTCTTTTCTTTTTGTTATTCAGCATCATTATCACTCTTTTGTTTCTTTTGGATTAAGTCACACCTTTTACTATCTTTTTCTTCTTCTACAAATTATTCTTTTCATACCCTTTTATTTCAGTTTCCTTCTTCATAGCCACCCTCAACTTATGTATTTTACATGAGTGGAGGTGCACGATGTCCTTGGTCTGGCCAGGGCTGAGATTAAGGTAACTTCTGAATTAGCCACCCTCAACTTAGGATTTTGGCCTAAGTTAAGGTGCACAATGTCCAAGGAGGGACCATGGCCAAAACACATTTTAGGGAAGGTGAGTTAGGTGTATTGAAAAAATATGGTATTTATTAGGCTCAAACATTTGGATCTAAGAGAGCATTTATTTCTTTTGGTTGGATTCTTTTAGGCTTAAGTGGACTTATTATAAACAAGGGCCTATGATCATTTCCCAATTTCAAGCCTAGATTATCTTAGCAGGACCAACGAGGCAAGTTCTAGATTGGCACACACTGCATGAATATACAAAATCACCTTACACACACTTGGAACATTGTTTCATTATCGAATCAATGAAGCATCTAGTTCAAGTTCTAGCTTAAGCCATGCTATCATACCGGTTCCTATCATGTCACATAAAGATCCAACACATTCAACTCATTAAGCCTACCGATATAGCACAGTTCAAAGTTTCGGACGGTATCAATTTTCATGCTCTTATGCCATCATACTTTCATTCTTTTGGTTTACTTCTACACTTATACACTCCTAAACATGCCGGTTCAATAAAAAAGTGAAACAGTCCGTTGGGGGAAAAGAACACAGGCAAAAAAATCCCAAGAGAGGGTTATGAGTTGGGTTACTCAGACTTCACCCTATCACTCACAACCCATTTACCCCACTCCCATGAAAAAAATGGTGCAATTTTCCTCAATGCATAAAAAATGTAAAACAAAGGGTGAAGCAAACCTGTGGCGCGTAAACGCCGAACACCCATCAAAAAGCGGGTGGGTCCGGTTTCCCAGAACCCGTTGGATCATCAATATTGACGCCCTCAGTAGCGCCCTCCTCAGTAGTAGGAGTACCATCAGTAGTGCCCCTCGATCCGGATTGACCAACACCTATCTCACAGGTCCTCCACTACCGCAGCTCCTCATCAAAAAAAGACTGTGTCTTGGCTGCCTCCAACTGCCGCTCTTTCTTTCTTGCCCGTCGGGCCTCATCAGCATCAGAAGTATAGTCATAGAAGTGTGTGCACTTCCTAGCTGCACGGGAAGGGTCAGGTGGTGGAATCTCGTCACCAAATAGAGAAATCAACACCAAATCATCTACCTCCACCTCAGGTGCGGTCTCGGGGATAGCCTCAGCAGGAGCTAGAAGAGAATCAACATTAGATAAGAGCCTAGCCAACTCTATCTGGAAAGTACTGATATCCACAGTGGGCCCAAACCTATCCAACACCCTAAGCTCAAATGCATCCAATCTCTTGTGGACTGCCTGAATCTTCTCGTTCATCATCCTCTCTATGCGCGCCTTTGACTCCTCCACGGACCTCTGCATCCATTGTCGCATATGCTGCAATAGTGTGGTCATCTGAGTCTCTAATTTCTGGACTCGGGCCATAGGTATCAAAATGGTCCCCGAGGGGGGGTGGCTCAAGAAAAGCTCGCAGCCTTACTAGTGGCGGTGGAAGCGGGAGCCTAGGCCTCGGCCATAGTGGCGGGTATAAAAGTGTCATCAGCCTGTGCCACCTCAACCTGCTCAACATATCGATCTAAATCAACACCCAGATGAGGAACTGCAACTGGAGTACTCTTACGTGGGGCAGCGGGGTTCATGTCATCTTGTATCAGCCCAACGTCAACAGTCTTGGTCACCTCATCCAACCTATCACAGTGCCATATCGGCACAATAGACTCTCTGCCTAGGCGGAAGATCAACCACAGAAAGGGCAAAGTAGTGGTCCTCCGGAAAGCCCTCTCATGAATCTCTGAAATAATAATCCGGGCAAAATAAATCTCCAGCCATGCCAGTAGTGCAACAAGCATCACCGCACGATCCCAACTAACAACATTGTCCGCATGTGTAGATGACAGTTTGTGGCGGATGATGGACCACCAAAACTCTGCCCCAAAACTCAAAGTTGTCTTTCTGATAGGAAACTGCATATTCTGCACCCACTCAATGCTCTCTTCCTCCTCAACTATCCGTCGGGCCATCCAGTGAAGTAATGACCCCCTCTGCTCAAAGTCTCGAAATGATCTTCCCTGAACTATCCCCATCTGATAGTCGTACTCTACCGTATTGATAGGATGACCATGTGACGGGCCATAAATATCTATAAGGAGACTTCACACCATAGTGGTCAGTAGAGGTGGTTGAGCCAAAGCCTTGGCTCATGGTGGTAGAGCGTTAGTAACCATAGTCGCATTGGAGGCATAAAACTCCCGCACTATCTCCTCGCTGTACCTACCCAGATTTTTGGCCATCCAGTCATACCTGTGCTGCTGGAAGAGTGCATGAATGGTGGGCAAAGTGTGGAGGCTGCCTATCAAAACATGACGCTCCTCAGTTATCGACCGAGTAACCTTCCGGTGTTCATTAAGAGACTTCCCATCGAAGTAGATCTGAAATTGCCCTTCTACGCACCACTTGTTCGGCTTTTTAGCGTTATGTACCAGCTCAACTCTAATATTGGGGGTGGGGGGGTCATGAGCTTCCCCCGTGCTAGTGGCATCGGAGGCAGAAATTGGTGTACCACTGGAACTGGAGCCGGATTGCAACTCGGATCCGGACTGCTACTCTCTTGTGGGTTGGGCCCCCTCTTTAGACAGGGGGCAGTGATCTCAACCTCATCGCTCGATGAGATAACCTGCCTATTCCTGTGCATCGTGGTAACATGGGCAGTGGGAGAGCCTCTAGTGGTCTCTGGGACATACTCATCCCCACTAGACTCATCGAGCAGTCGGCGGGATGGTGCGACAAACTTGGAATTGCCTCTCCTTGAGTAGAATGGCGGTTTTTTTGGCGCCATTTCACCTGTGGAAGACTAGTTAGTAATCAAAGAACTCAAAAAGAACCAAGAAAAAGTTTTAGAACAAGATTAGGACTTAGACAAAAATAAAAATAAAAATAGGTAGTGACTATTTTTGAGACCTACGGTGGGTACCTACGGATCGTCGGTTCCCTCCGTAGGTCAGGAAGCCGAATTTTAAGTTTCTTAAGTTAGAACCACGGTCATGCAAAATGGTGTATCGATCAAACGACGGACCGTAGTCCATGCTGAGGTTCTCAACTGAGGCTACTGGGATGGTATTCTGAACGACGGACCTCAATCGATGGTCCGTGGTTTGACCCATGGTCGGTGGATTGAGGTCGTCAATCAGTACTCCTGCATTAGTGATTCACTTAGCAACAGGCACACAAAATCTATGCATTATACTACTTTACAACATCTAGAACATGCATTTCAACACATTTATTTGGTAATCTATCATTCCTAAGGTTTCAATCATGCAATTTATTCTTTCGAACACTAAGACATTGAAACCCTAAGTCAAGAACTTCAACTAGACATACAAATCCCATTATTTAATTCAAATGATCGACACATTCACAATACCATCGTTCCAACGGTACATTAGAACCAATTTCACAGATTTAAACAAGCAATATACACCCAAGGTCAAGTTCAACTCTGTGATTTCAATCTAAACAATGAAAAGTTCAAAGTTATTGAAATCGATTACCTTACAAGTAATGCAAAGTTGGTGAGTGTGTTTCGCGGCAATTCTTTTGTACCTTAATCTGACCTTGACACCGAACCTGACCGTACTACTTGTGGGAGAGAGGGAAAATGTAGAAAAGAGAAATTTTTTGGAGAGAATGGGAAGAAGGAGATGGAAGGAAATCTGGGAGATTTAGGAAAAATAATGGATTAATTAAGGGAGTGATTTGGTGAAATAGGGGCTTTGGGAATGTGTAGGAGTGGTTATTTGGAGAGTTGTAACGGTTGGGGAGATTGAAAGGGAGATTGTTTACGTGAAGAGTTTTATTTAAAGGGGATCGAGATCGGGTTGAACTTTTATCCCTAGACTGGACCTACGAAACCCCATCGACGGTCCGTGAGTTAATCGGCGGTCTGTCGATGGGTTCCATGGTTCTCACTGAGACTTGGTGAAATATAGAAAACATACTTGGGGTCTGCGGATGCCATTCACGGTCCGTCGATGGAAACCGTAGACCAGTGCAACTGTGACTATTTTTTTTCAAATTTTGTACCTGCACACGTAGCAAACGTTAGGCGTTCCTTTTTACATTTTCTAGACTCTATTTGAACACGGACCCTATTCTACCCTTATCTAGCCAACACTAAGACTCAAACTAATTTTTTTAAAATCTAAAATACTACAATTTAGAAAAACTTAACTACGTAGAACAGAAAACTCATATCGTTGGCTAGAGTTTACATCTTGGGTTGCCTCTTAAGAAGCGCTTGATTTAACGTCACGGCACGACGCAGACACCTTGATTACTTAGACTTCATCAAGACCCCATCTCTCTATCACCTCATTGACACTCTCAGATTTCCCCAGGTAGATCTTTAGGCGCTGCCCATTCAACTTGAACCTTGTTCCTTCCTTATTCTCGAGTTCAACAGCTCTGTGTGGAAATACTTGAGTTACTTTGAATGGCCCGGTCCACTTGGACTTGATTTTTCCAGGAAACAAGTGCAACCTTGAGTTAAATAATAGCACCAGATCACAGGGAGCAAATTCACGCTTGTCGATATTTTGATCATGGTACTTCTTCATCTTCTCCTTCTACAAGGCTGAACTTTCATATGCTTTTAGGGGAAACTCATCGAGCTCATTCATCTCATTCATTCGTTGACTTGATGCGGTGCCCTAATCCAAATTTATCTTCTTGAGTGCCCACATCGCTTTGTGCTCTAGCTCTACAGGCAAATTACAAGACTTCCCATATACAAGATTGTAAGGGGACATACCTATGGGAGTTTTAAATGCAGTGCGATAAACCCATAGAGCATCATCAAGACTTCTTGACCAATCAGTTATGTTGGCATTCACAGTCTTCGCAAGGATTTTCTTTATCTCTCGATTTGACACTTCAACTTGCCTACTCGACTGCGGATGATAAGGATTTGCTACACTGTGGTGAACACCAAACTTATCAAGCAAGGCTTGAACAACTTATTACAAAAGTGAGAACCTCCATCACTGATAATTGCCCTTGGTGTAACAAATCTGGAGAAGATATTCTTTTTCAGGAATGCAATGACACTCTTTCCTTCATTGTTCAAAAGCGCAACTGCTTCCACCCATTTAGATAGGTAGTCAACCGCAACAAGAATATACTTCATCCCATTCGAACTCACAAACGGAACCATGAAGTCAAGATCAAACAGATCAATCACCAATATTGGGTTCACAGGTCGTTCTTGTTCCTTGAAATTCCTCCTTCTCGTTGACAACGATCACAAGGCTTGGCGAAATCATGAGCATTTTGGTGGATGGTAGGCCAGTAATACCCACACTGCAAAATCTTATGGGCAGTCCGGATACCACTATGGTGCCCATCGACATGCGATGAATGACATGCCTCAAGTATACTCATCATCTCAACCTCAGGCACACAGCGACGAATAATCCCATCAGCACAGATACGAAACAAGTAAGGCTCTTCCCAAAATAATTTCTTCACATCAGACATGAACTTTCTCCTTTGGTGGAATGATAATTTTAAGGCACCAACTCACTTGCCAAATAATTAGCAAAGTCAGCGAACCAATTAATAAGGTCAGCAGAAGCAGCCAATACTTGTTCATCAGGGAGTGCATCATTAATCTCAAATCCATCATCAAGCTTGATCATAGCCTCCTTCTTTAATCTGGATAAGTGATCGGCAACCTGATTTTCTGTTCCTTTCCTATCTTTCACCTCAAAGTCAAACTCTTGCAACAGTAGTACCCATCTAATCAATCTCGGGTTTGCATCCTTCTTAGCCATAAGATACCTCAATGCAGAGTTCTCAGTATGCACAATAACTTTAGTGCCAAGCAAATAGGATCTAAACTTGTCGAATGCAAAAATCTCAGCAAGCAGTTCCTGTTCAGTCACAGTGTAGTTCTTTTGAGCAAGATTCAAAGCTTTGCTCGCATAGTAAATAGGATGAAGAATTTTCTCTCGCCTCTTCCCTAATACTACGCCAAGCGCTACCCCACTTGCATCACACATCACTTCAAACGGTTGTCCCCAATCTGGTGAAATAATGACAGGTGCAGAAATCTGTTTCTTTTTCAACTCCCCAAATGTTCTCAGACAAGCATCATCAAACTCAAACTTAGACTACTTCTCGAATAGCTTGCACAATATGTGTGAAATTTTAGAGAAATCCTTTATGAACCTCCTGTAGAAACCTGCATGCCCAAGAAAACTTCTACACCTTTTACAGAGATAGGTGGTAGGATTTTTCTATTACCTCAACTTTAGCTCTATCAACTTCAATACCTTTCTGCAAAATCCGATGACCCAAACTATTCCCTCTTTCACCATAAAGTGGCATTTTTCCCAGTTGAGCACCAGATTGCACTCTTCACACCGTTTTAACACCTCAGCCAAATGAGTCAAACACTCAACCAACGAATCACCAACTACAGAGAAATCATCCATAAATACGTCTATCATGTCCTCCACCATATAAAAAAAATATAGACATCATGCAACGCTGAAAGGTCGTCAATGCATTAAATAATCCAAACGACGTTCTCTTAAACGCAAAAGTCCCATAAGGACAAGTGAAGGTGGTATTTTCTTGGTCCTCCAGAGCTATAGGGATATGATTGTAGCCCGAATACCCCTCTAGAAAACAATACCAACCCTTTCTAGCGAGACGATCTAACATTTGATCCATGAACGACATTGGGAAGTGGTCTTTCTCAGTCCATGCACTCAACCTACAATAATCCATACACACTCTCCAACAAGTTACCGACCTCATTGGAACAAGCTCATTCTTAGCATTGGGAACCACAGTGATTCCTCCTTTTTTTGGTACGCATTGTACTGGGTAGAGTCAACTACTGTCAGTAATAGGATATATAACTCCAACATCTAACCACTTAATGATCTCCTTTTTCACAAGTTCTTGCATCGGGGGATTCAACCTTTGTTGATGCTCAATACTTGGCTTACTGTCCGGCATGAGTTGAATTTTGTGAGAACAAATGCCCGGTGAAATCCCAATAATGTCTGCAATAGTCCATCCTATATCCCTTTTAAACCGTTTCAGAACCGATATCAACGACTCTAGTTGGCTTTCACTCAAGTCAGCAACAATTATAACCGGCAGAGTGCTATTCTGGCCCAAAAATGCATACCATAAGTGAGATGGAAGAACCTTAAGTTCCAACTTCGGAGGCTCATCAACGGATGGTTTTGCTGGAGGAGTGTCTCGATTCTTCATGTCTAATTCCAACCGCTTTGGTTTGTAATGAAATTGAACCCCCTCAAGTGTAGCAAATAGCTCATCATAGTCATCAATTCCATCACTGTCAAAATTCATTATCACAACTGCTAGCGCCTTAAGACCTAACCTCTCTTTAATAGAGACTTCCGGTTCTTGCTCAACAGTATGTTTACTACTGATACCACCTTGAGATCACTTTCATGCTTAATAGATCGAATGATATTAAAAGTTACCTCTTTATTGTTCAATCGAAAGTTCATCTGCTCTCTCTCCATATCGACCAACGCACACCCAGTAGTGAGAAATGCTCTCCCTAAGATGATAGGGACCTCAAAATCAACCTCGCAATCCAGTATCACAAAGTCCACCAGAAAGATGAATGACTCAACTTTCACAAGGACATCTTGGAGCACTCCAATAGGTCTCTTCACAGTTTTATTAGCCATAAGTAAACGCATCGCAGTCAGCTTTGGAGCTCCTACACCCAACTTCTTATAGATCGACAATGGCATCAAGTTAATCCTAGCACCCAAATCATACAGGGCCTTCACAAAGTGCAGCATACCAATAGTACAAGGAATAGTGAAAGCTCCAGGATCCTCTTTCTTCTGCACCAGTGACCTAGTAGCAATGGCACTACAATGTTACAACTTTTCTTCACTCTCAAACCTGACAGCTCTCTTTTTTATCACCAAATCTATCATGAACTCGCGTACCCTTGCATTTGTTCAAGTGCCTCAATCAACGGGACATTTACGGAAAGTTTCTTCAACATAGCTATAAACCTGCGATATTTCCCCTATTCAGTCTTTTTCACCAACCTTTGCAGGAAGGGAAGTGGAGGTATAGGCATGGGGATAATTTTTCGAGTCAACTCAGCTTCTTTCTCTGCATCAACTTTTGGGTCCTCAAATACCTCAACTTTCTGTGTCGCACTTTCCACTTCAGTCGGCATGGGGGGATCTATAGTCTTCTTTCCACCTCAAGTAGTGACTGCCATGCAGTGACCATCATTTTTCAAATTTTGAATTGTATTGCTAGGAAATGTTCCTGGTTGAGGTGGGTTCATCGTTACGGACAACTGACTAAACTGTTGCTCAAGGTTCTTAATCGATATTGCATGGGCGTCAACTTTCTCACCAATTCTAGATAAATCATTATGAATCTCCTTCATATTGTCATCAAATGATTCAAACCTCTTCATCATCTTTTGCATCATATCCTCCATGCGAGTTATACTTGATCCAGCATCTCTATTCCCTGGTGGAACATAGGGCCCACTTTTATCATTTCTATTACCATAGCCATTCCTGTTGTAGTTGTTGTCACGATTGAGGTTCACATCACAAACATAGTTCCCTTCACGGTTGTAGTTACCATAGTTCCGACCTTGGTTTCCTTAACCCTGGTGCCAATTATCTGAATTCGAACCTTAGGTGTTGGTTCGGAAACCCCCCGTCTGATCATTCACCAGATTCGCATCCTCCTCATAAAAGTACTCATCAACTGGTGGTCCTCTAGGTTGGTAATTCATAGCAATCACTTTCTCTGTACTTCCACTCACATGATTTAACACCAAGCCAATTTATGTCCTCATTTGGGCCATCTCCTCACTAATATCATCATTTGATTGACTTGGTGCAGTTTGGACAGCAAACGTGCTTTTACCAGTATTTGCCTTTCTGGTTCTCCATGCCTTATCGTTCTTGGAGATCCTCTCAAGTTTCTCAGCAATCTCCTCAAAGGTGCATTCCCCATAAGATCCTCCAACAATAGTATCTAGCATAGCCTTTCCATTGTCATCATGTCCTCTGTAGAAGTACTCTTTCAGTGACTCATCATCTATGCGGTGGTTTGGCACACTCCTCATGAATCTAGTGAATCTATCCCTACGAACTACTTACCAACTCTTCGGGGAGTGCCATGAAGTTATTTAGTTTATCCTTGAGATTCAACTTCTTGGACACCGAAAAATATCTCACCATGAACACCTTGTGCAGCTGGTCCCATGTATATATTGAATTGTATGGCAGCTCAGAAAACCACACAGCAGCATCTCCTGTCAACGAGAGTGGGTATACTCTCAAGCCTATTATGTCTGTGTCCAAGTCTGGTTGTTTCACACTACTCATACAGACACTCTTCAATTTAGTCATGTGAGCATATGGATCTTCCGAAGGTAACCTAGCAAACAACCCTCTTGATGTATGCATTTGCATAAGGCTGCTGGTCACCACAAAAGAATGTCCCTGAGGTAGTGAAGGGAGAACAATAGCACCGGTTGACTCCACCGAGTTATAGTCAACCCTGTAGTTATCAGAACTCTCGGTGCTGGCTGGTTTTGCATCCTTTCTGCATTTTTGATTAGATGACCACCCTGAACCTAAGCAGGCACATTCAGAACTCCAGGAGGTCGAAAACCATCTCCATCCCCTTGACCCTCTCTGATGGGTTCATTTTGTACCTCGAGATGTAAGCCTCTTCCAACCATTCTTCTCAAAGTTCTTCTCAATTTCAGATCGTAGGGAGTTAGGGGATTGCCTTGACTCCGTGTACTTGGCATACACTAGAGGTAAGACCTGTAAAAAATAAAAATAAAATAAAAAAGTAAAATCAGGAAATACCTTACTAAGGTTCAATAATGAAATTAGTCTAATCTAAAATCCGTATTCCCCGGCAGTGGCGCCAAAATTTGATACGCCCAAATTACACCTTCCGAAAGAAGTATAAGCGGTCGTTGTCAAACAAAGAACCTAACATTTAGGTTAGGGTCGATCCCACAATGAATATGGTTCAGACTTACGATTATCTATGTTTGGTCAAATGATTGCCGAGAAAAGTAATAATGGGGGGTTTTGAAATAAAATGACAGTTTGTTGATTTGTATCACTAAGAAACAAGTAAACAGGATTTGCAGTTTGAGATATCTGTCATGACCCAGGGGTACACCCTAGACGTAGCATGGCATACAAGACCCCGAGAGGCCTCATATAAGCCACTTAGCTTTCATAACATAAGATAATAGAAATGAGTGAAAATTCAAAATATTTTTCAACAACATCAAAGTCTTTATAAACGAAGCGGAAGTCTAATACACTTTGTCTCAAACCATCTAAAACATGAATATCTTGGGGAACAACCCATACAATAATGTTCAAAACATAAATTGAAAGAACATAAGAGAAATGGTGGTTATATCCTCGAATTCTATGAGGACTCACCAATATTCGATCCCTGCTTCTACTAAGATCCTAGCCACGGGGATGAAAGTCGATATCACCGGACCCTACATTTGGATAAGAAATGTAGGCAAGAATATGCGTTAGTACAAACATGTACTAAACATGATAGCTTGCATAAACATTAACATAGACATAAGAGATAACAATATAAGTCATAAGCATAATCAATGCATATAAATCATCATAGCATATCAACATAGGAGGAGCACTTCTTGAAGTGACCTCACTTATCCTGAGTCAAGACTTGGGTCATCACCTCTAGTCATACATATCAATAAAGGAAACTCTAGGAACAATCCAGGCTAATCATTCATCATACAAGAAAATCTCATATTAAAACATACTTAGGATACTTCCTTGAAGTAACCTTGTTTCATCATAATTATGCTACTTTGATTGGGGACTACTACCTGCTTAGATATTTCTACTATCCATGGAAGAGTACTACTTTACTAATCCAAGCTAATTCATTATCCATAAATGGTTACTATTTACCAATTCAATGCTAACAAGGAAATGCACCTCTTTATGCTAGACCAAGCTATCATGGAAAGCACCTTATCATGCAAGTCCAAGCTATCCAAGGAAGGGTACTATTGTTCAGTCCAAGCTATCATGAATTGGCATGGCTTTGCCAAGACAAGCTACCATGCAACCATCTCATCATGCTAGTTCAAGCTACCATGAATTGGTATGGCCGTACCAAGAAAAGCTACCAAGCAAAGCATCTTATTGTGCTTAGTTCAAGCTAACCATTGGAAGGGTACTATTGCTCAATCCAAGCTATCCATGAGATCTACTAACTCAAGCTATCCATGAGATGGTCTTGTCTTACCAAGTCAAGCTATCATGAAGGGATCTCATATCACTACTTCAAGCTATCATGGATAAGTATCTCATTATACTAATTCAAGCTAAATCTTATCTATCATAGTTCATAAATGCTTTGATTCATTTTAGGTGAGCAAGCCTTTCAGCCTAGAATCATTCTATGTGAGAAAACCTTTCACATTCATATATTCATACATTCATAAGGTAGATCATATGGGAAAAGCCCTTCCACAACAATTCTATCTAATAATCTACCATTATCATATAAGCTTTACTCTCAAAGCCCTAATAATCATAATTAATCATACATGTTTACTCTCAAAGCAACACATCTCATAATCATCACATATCCCTAAATCTCAAGACAAGTCTAATCATAATTTCTCATATATGCTTCACTCTCAAGCAATTATAATCATTTATCATCATATAGGCTTCAATCGCAAGCACTACTAATCATGATTCATCTTATAACATTCAATTCTAATGTATCTCATCAATCCTAGATTGAATACATCTAAAACCATAATTTATCCTTTCATGGCATAAAACCCATTTACATCAATTTTATCTTTCTAGACACGGGTTAAGAATGGGTACTTACAATTTCATCCTAAAATCATTGAATCTACTCAATTCAAACATAAACAATCATAATCCACTCAATTGGATCAACATTCATCACTACCCACAGCATTGGAAGAAACCCTAACTCAAATTGGGGATTTCATCTTCTTAATTGGGGAAAACTTAGGGACTCCATGGATGAAAGGAATCTATGGATGAAAAACTATCATACCTTGATTACAAAGCCCACAAATGCTTGAGGATTGGAGACTTGACCTTGATCCTAGCTCCAACTCTTTCTTCTTCTTCAAGTTCTAGAGAGAGAAATATTTGAGAGAAGAACTTGGGATTTCTTTTGGATTCTTGAGAGAATGGGTCTTAAATTGGGGAAATTTGAGAGTAGCATACTTATGTAGGTCTTTAGATGAAGGGTAAAACGACGTAGTATCAAATTAAAATAATCTGAAAAGACTTTTAAGACCCTAACTTGAAAACCTAAGACTCTCACGCTGGAGCTCGCCAAAGCCCACTCGGCTACTCACCAAGTGAGCCTTTAGCTCGCCGAAATTTATAGTAAGTCGACTTGGGGGCTAAGTCAACTTAGGCGATGGGGGAGTCGACTTCGGTAACTCACCCAACGGAACGGGGAGCCCATTCTTGCTCGCCTAAAGTACAGAATGCAGGACATCAGGGATCAAGCCAAAAGGCGAGGAGGTTCCAGTTGGGGGATCGCCGAATCGACTCGGCGGATCGCCTAGTCGACTAAGAAGTGAATATTTTCCCTTCTCTAAATTCGGAGTGTTACATTATCTCCCCCTTGGGATCATTCGTCCTCAAATGAGATTCAAACTGGTTCTAAAAGATTAGGAGAGGAACTAACAACCCAACCTACAATGCAACTTTATCTACAGGCATATAACCAAGGAGGAACTATCGACTCCAAGCTAGCACGTTCTCACAACATCAAAAGAGGGGTAAAACTAAGTCTAACAGCCCATCATGCATTCAATGCACAAATCAATGAGGAAACATCAACTCCAAGCTAAACATACTCAGTGCATCACAAGGAAGGTAGGAACTAGACCTAACAAACCATTATGCATGAAATTTCAAGATTTCTCATATTCAAGGAGGAACTACCTTCTCCAAGCTAAAAGCATGCTCAACACAATCTCATGGAGCCTATATGCAATTCGTTCTCAAAAAGCATAGCTAAAGCATGTTCATCAATTCATCTCATGAAGTTTATAGGCAACTCATACTCAATGCACAACAACATAAGGAAAATCAATCATGTAAGCTCATTTTCTTTCAAAACACCAGTTTTTCATGAACATGAATAACATAAGGAAATCATGGGAACATCTAAAACATATGACACCAAAAGAAATATCAAACCATGAGGAACTCATTATCTCAAGCTAGAGGAGGAGTAGAAGGAAAGATATGAGGGTATCGGGACATCATCTCGGCCTCGGCCTCCCAAGTAGCACCCTCAACTAAACGATTCCTCCACAATAGTTTCACGAAAGTAATTTCCTTGATCCTCAACTTCTTAACTTGCCGGTTTAAAATCTCAACAGGTACTTCTTCATCAGAGAGGTTCTCATTAACTCCCAACCCTTCTAAGGGAACTATAGAAGTCGGATCTCCAACACTCATCTTTAACATAGAGACATGGAAAATCGGATGCACCGATGCCAACTCATTAGGCAACTTTAACTCATAAGCAACCTTACGTACACGTCGCAAGATCTCACATGGTCCTACAAAATGGGGACTAAGCTTCCCTTTCTTACCAATCTCATTGCACCCTTCATGGGTGAGATGTTTCAAGAAATCCCAAATCACTAACATTAGGAACGTGCAACGACCTTGATATCTAAGATCACCTTCTTCCCCTTGGGAGGAAGCCTCAACGGACTTTCTAAGTACCGCTTTCTTTCAAATTTTCTACTAAGGTCGGATCAAGACATTGCTTAGCTTTCACATCTAACACAAAAAATGATTTGGAACCATCTTAAACCATAACACTACCCTTAGTAGGGTCTACTAACCGGACGAAATTACCAGAAACTCATAATGACCATACCGGGTTCTAAAAGCCATTGTCGGATTATCATCATCTTTCACCCTCATTCGGTGCTAACCCGACCTAAGGTAAATCTTAGGAAAGTAACTAGCTCTTTGTATTTGGTCAACACTAGAATCTATTTTCCGTTACCCTAAATAGATGGTACATGCAACCCTTAATGTCATCTTCTTAGCCTTAAGACAAGAAATAAACCAACCTTTTTTGCATAGATTTTTCCCCTTCCACTCCCGAATAGGTTCATTCGGAAACTAAAAATTTGGCTACACGGGTTCTACAATCAATAAAGCATAATAAGAGTGCGACCAATCCATCCCAAGGATGACATCAACATCTAGCAAAGTATTAACATCTAATTGAAAAGCTTTCAACATATCGGTAACCGCATCGGGAGCACACTCTTGTTCACCTCTAGTCTAGAGTGCATATAATTGGTTTTGCTTAAGAGCATTGGAATCCAAACCACTAGGAGGAGCTTCCTTGCCATCTCTTCTCTTAGCCTTAATCATTGGACAATCCCTCATTTTATGACTAGTTTCACCACAACTGAAGCAACCATCCATGCCGGCTAGACACCTACCCTCATGCCTCTTTCCACACCAAGCACAAGTAGGCAATACGGATCCACTACTAATTCCTTGTGGTTTAGGGTTAGACACCCTATCATTGTTAGACCTTGGAGGAACATTAGAAGAATCTTGCTCGGAAAACCTTTGTCGAAACCTTGAACGACCATGTCCATCGGACCTATCATGAGAGAAATTACCATCATCAATTCTAGACCTCTTTTTCTCCCTAGATCTCCCTTTTAGTTTCTCCTCTTCAATCTGTTGGGCATGGACCATAAGACGAGAAATATCCATGTCATGGACAATCATAGCCGTACGGCATTCTTTCACCACTAAATCGGATACTCCTGAAACAAACTTACTCCTTATCAACCTAGGGTCGGCCACTATAGAAGGAGAATACTTAGACAATTGAGTAAACCTCAAAACATATTCCTTAACACTCATACTACCTTGCCGAAGCTTAATAAACTTAAGTACCAAAGCATCTCTCATCTCTAGAGGGAAGAACCTATCAAGAAAAGCATTTTGAACCTTTCCCACTCTATGGGGCCCGCGTCTACCGGTCTTGCTACTTTTCATTGGTTGAACCAAATCTAAGCAACCTCTTTAAGTTGATAAGCGGCCTATTCTGCCTTCTCTATCGGAGTCACTCCCATAATGTCCAACACCTTATAGACCTCATCTATGAACTCTTGAGGATCTTCCTCAACCTTTGACACATAAAATTTTGGGGGATTCATTCTTGTAAAGTCCCTCACTCTAGAAGCCGTCGTACCCACATTTTGGTTCACGGGGACTACAACCTCCCTATTGGCTTGGGCCATCACGGCTTGAGCCAACACTTGAAAAGCAGGCCTAAACTCCGCATTAGTCACATTCTCATCCATAGGGTCGACTAGAGATTGTGGAGCTTTAGGAGGAGCTTCTTGATCTACATTGTCTTCCTTATTCCTTCTCACATAAGCCCTTGTAGTAGTCATATCTTGAAGACCATCGGGTAAGGATTAGGAGAAAGAACTTATAGAGTTAAACTCTATCGCACGACTTAGAGAAATGAAGAAGTGAAGTTTCCTAAGCATCTTGTAGGGTCTTATTAATAAATTTGGCGTGCTTCACACTTATGAAAAAGACTCTACTAGACGTGGTTTTGTGACATCCTAGAACCATTCTAAATCTTGTCCTCTGATTACCAAGTTTGTCACGACCCAAGGGTACACCCTAGATGTAACATGGCATACAAGACCCCGAGAGGCCTCATATAAGCCACTTAGCTTTCATAACATAAGATAATATAAATGAACAGATATTTAAAATATTTTTCAACAACATCAGAGTCTTTTTAAACGAAGAGAAAGTCTAATACACTTTCTCTCAAACCATCTAAAACATGAATATCATGGGACACAGCCCATACAATAATGTTCAAAACATAAAATTAAAGAACATAAGAGAAATGGTTGTTATATCCTCGAATGCTATGAGGACTCACCAATCTTTGATCCTTGATTCTACTAAGACCCTAGCCACAGGGATGAGAGTCGATATCGCCAGACCCTACATTTGAATAAGAAATGTAGTACAAACATGTACTAAATGTGATAGCTTGCATAAACATCAACATAGACATAAGAGATAACAACATAAGTCATAAGCATAATCAATGCACATAAATCATCATAGCATATCAACATAGGAGAAGCACTTCTTGAAGTGACCTCACATATCCTTACTCAAGACTTGGGTCATCATCTCTAGTCATACATATCAAGGAAGTCAACTCTAGCAACAATCCAACCTAATCATTCATCATACAAGCAAATATCATATTAAAATATACTTACGATACTTCCTTGAAGTAACCTTGTTTCATCATAACTATGCTACTTTGATTGGGGACTAGTCCCTCCTTAGCTATTTCTGCTATCCATAGAAGAGTACTACTTTACTAATCCAAGCTAATTCATTATCCATGAATGGTTACTATTTACCAATTCAAAGCTACCAAGGAAAAGCACCTCGTTATGCTAGACCAAGCTATCATGGAAAGCACCATATCATGCAAGTCCAAGCTATCAAAGGAAGGGTACTATTGCTCAATCTAAGCTATCATGAATTGGCATGGCCTTGCCAAGATAAGCTACCATGAAAGCATCTCATCATGATAGTTCAAGCTATCCAAGGAAGGGTACTATTTCTCAATCCAAGATACCATGAATTGGTATGGCCTTACCAAGAGAAGCTACCATGTAAAGCACCTTATTGTGCTTAGTTCAAGCTAACCATTGGAAGGGTACTATTGCTCAATCCAAGCTATCCATGAGATCTACTAACTCAAGCTATCCATGAGATCTACTAACTCAAGCTATCCATGAGATCTACTAACTCAAGCTATCCATGAGATGGTCTTGTCTTACCAAGTCAAGCTATCATGAAGGGATCTCACATCACTACTTCAAGCTATCATGGATAAGTATCTCATTATACTAATCCAAGCTAAATCTTATCTATCATACTTCATAAATGACTTGATTCATTTTAGGTGAGCAAGCCTTTCAACCTAGAATCATTCTATGTGAGAAAACCTTTCACATTCATACATTCATACATTCATACATTCATAAGTAGATCATGTGGGAAAAGCCCTTCCACAATAATTCTATCTAATAATCTACCATTATCATATATGCTTTTCTCTCAAGGCCATAATAATCATAATTCATCATACATGTTTTACTCTCAAAGAAATACATCTCATAATCATTACATATGCCTAAATCCCAAGACAAGTCTAATCATAATTTCTCATATATGCTTCACTCTCAAGCAATTCTAATTATATATCATCATATAGGCTTCAATCTCAAGAACTACTAATCATTATTCATCTTAAAATCTTCAATTCTAATGTATCTCATCAATCCTAGATTGAATACATCTAAACACACAATTTATCCTTTCAAGGCATAAAACCCATTTACATCAATTTCATCTTTCTAGACATGGGTTAGGCATGGGTACATGTAATTTCATCCTAAATCATTGAATATTCATTGAATATTCTCAATTCAAGCATAAACAATCATAATCCACTCAATTGGATCAACATTCCTTAATACCCACAACATTGAAAGTAACCCTACCTCAAATTGGGGATTTCATCTTCTCAATTGGGGAAAACTTAGGGATTCCATGGATGAAAGGAATCCATGGATAAAAAGCTCTCATACCTTGATTACAAAGCCCACATATGCTTGAGGATTGGAGACTTGACCTTTATCCTAGCTCCAACTCTTTCTTCTTTTTTAAGTTAGAGAGAGAGAAATATTTGACAGAAGAACTTGGGATTTCTTTTGCATTCTTGAGAGAATGCGTCTTAAATTGGGGAAATTTGAGAGTAAAATACTTATATAGATCTTTAGATGAATGGTAAAATGACGTAGTATCGAATTAAAATAATCTGAAAAGACTTGTAAGACCCTAACTTGAAAACTGAAGACTCTCACGCTGGAACTCGCCAAAGGCCACTCGACGGCTAGCCAAGTGAGCCTTTAGCTCACCGAAATTTACAGTAAGTCGACTTGGGGGCTAAGTCAACGTAGGCGATGGTGTAGTCAACTTCGACGACTTGCCGAACGGAGCGGCGAGCCAGGTCTGGCTCGCCTAAATTTACAGAATGCAGGACATCAGGGATCAAGCCAAAAGGCGACCACTTGGCAAATTGCCGAGTCGACTCAGTGGATCACCTAGTCGACTAAGAAGTGAATATTTTCCCTTCTCTAAATCCGGGGTGTTACAATATCAATATGAGATAAAAAATAGGGCATAAGAGTTCCCCTCAAGTTCTTGATGAAGTATTCCTAATAATAGTAACTTGATCTTAATGTTAACATGCAAGGTTGATAAGTTAGGCATCCCTAAGTGATTGGTCCTTCAAATAGGGAATTTCACCACACAACTTGGTCCGTCTACGGGTCTATGCTTTACTAACCCTTACATTTAACCCCAGATTAACCCTCGCATCACAATGATTAAGGTCAGGCT
Source organism: Solanum etuberosum (assembly GCA_029582245.1). Lineage (NCBI taxonomy): Eukaryota > Viridiplantae > Streptophyta > Magnoliopsida > Solanales > Solanaceae > Solanum > Solanum etuberosum. The sequence goes on along the minus strand of JAJONR010001986.1, from coordinate 16,398 downwards.
ATTAGATAGCGGCAAAACTCAACTAAAACTCCGTTCAATCCTTTTCTCATTCATTAACTCCTTGGTCCGGTAAGTAGGAATGAGACGAGTTCTAACGTTGCACACTGCTAGAAAGAATTCTAAGCGAAAGGATTAACAATATATGCTTACACTATTCTCGAATTACTTTTTTATTATTCATGCATTGTTAATTTCTCATGGTTCCTACAACTCTAGTTGTGGATTTAGCTACTCATGCTTGATAATTCACAATGCATATTAGGGTTAATATGATGAATCATGAACTTAGAATCAGAATAGATGAATACCAAAATCTTGAATTGAAAGTAAACAACAAATTGCATAAACAAGCTTCAAGAATTAAACTGCTAAATTGTTTGCAAAGTAATCCCAAAATCTAAGAACAAAAGTCTCCAAAAAGGTCTAACCCCCAAAAACGAAAATTACAACTTGTTTTTATAGTAGCAAAGTCCTAAACAAAGTAGGAAAAGGAAATAAGGATATTTTTGTTCAGACGCGGTTTCTATCGACGACACAAACGACGGACCGTGGATCAACCTACGGTCTGTGGTTCACCTCCGTGGGTCAGCAGTTTCCCAAGAATTCAAGACCTTTAAACGACGGTTGCCACCTATGATCCGTTGATTAGACTAATGTCCATCCCGTTCCTCCGTGGTTCAAGTAATGGAACTCAACTTTCTAAATTAAACGATGGCCACCAATCGACGGTCCATCACTCAAGATACGGGGCGTCGTTAGCCTCTATAGTTCCACACTTAGTCAGACTTCCTTGAACTCATATCTATGCCTCCTCACCTACGGCCCATCAACTGGACAACGGTCTGTGATTGGAGAAGAATAAGTTGAAGGATAGGGAAGAGTTTCACAATAAGGGGGCTAAGACATCAAATCATAAATGTGGCCATCAAAAGACCGGGAATGGGAATCAATCATCTTTTCAATAGAGGTCATTCGGAGCTGCTCCATCATTAGCTAGTGCACCTACACCAAGGAATAGGAATGACCACATGAATCAGACTTTGCAAAATTGTAGAGCCTAGAGAACTCATTCTCAATGTAGTGTGGCACAAGGATCTACTTGGACCCCCCACTTGTACTAGGTGTGGCAAGAACCATCCAGGAGAGTGTCGTGATGGCATGAGTGACTGCTTTAGGTGTGGTTAAACGGTTCACTTTATGAAAAATGCCCAAAGAGGAGGCTTGGTAATGGGAAAATAGAGCCTAATCTTCCTCAGCAACTCCAACAGACAAGGATGCTCCGAGGGTAGCTACTTCAGGGATAGGTGGAGGTGCAAATTGTCTATATGCTATGGCTAGTCGCCAGGATCAGGAAAATTATCCAGATGTTGTCGCTGGTATGCTCAAAGTCTTTTCTTTTGATTTTTGTGCCCTTTTTTATCCAGGTGCCAGTTTATCTTTTGTAACTCTTTATATAGCCATGAGGATTGGGACATTCCCTGAACAGCTTTTTGAACTTTTCAGTGTTTCTACACATGTTGGTGAGTCTATTCCAGTCGAAAGAGTCTATCGTTATTGTACCAGCTGTGTCTATCATAAATACACCATGGAGTATTAGTTCAATAAGACATGGTAGATTTTAATGTTATTCTAGGCGTAGTCTGGCTTTATGCTTGTTATGCCTTAGTGTATTCTAGAACTTGAGTAGTCAAGTAAAAATTTCCTAATGAGCTAGTTTTAGAGTGGAAGAATAATTCAGCAGTGCCTAAGGGTCGTTTTATCTCATACCCTAAGGCCAAAAAGTTAGTCTCTAAGGGGTGCATCTTTCACTTACTCCGATTTAATGGTGTTGAGACACCACCTCTTAATTCAGTCTCAATTGTGAGTAAGTTCCAAAAGGTCTTTCCCGACGATCTTCCCGGAGTCCCTCCTAAAAGTGAAATAGACTTCGAAATAGATGTCCTTCCAAATACTCAACTTATCTCTATTCCGCCTTATAAAATCAATCTAGCTTAGTTAAAAGAGTTAAAGGAGATTCTAAGAGATCTTCTTGATAAGGGTTTCATCCGACCAAGTGTATCACCATGGGTCACTCCGGTCTTATTCATGAAAAAGAAAGATGGTTCCTTTAGGATGTGTATTGATTACCATCAGCTGAATAAGGTTAACATAAAGAATAAGTATCCCCTTTCTAAAATTGATGACCTTTTCCAACTTCAAGGTGCCAGTTGCTTCTCTAAGATAGACCTCGTATCTGGCTATCATCAGTTGAAAGTAAGAGACAGTGACATCCTAAAGATAATATTCAGGACCCGTTATGGTTATTATGAGTTCCTTGTAATGTTTTTTGGTTTGACTAATGCTCCTGCAACATTTATGGATCTCATGAACAAAGTTTTCAAGCAGTATCTAGATATGTTTGTTATTGTATTCATCGATGATATACTGACCTACTCGAGGAATGAGGAGGATCATGTCAGTCATCTCAAAATAGTCCTACAAACTGTCAAAGATCGGGAGTTATATGCCAAGTTTTCTAAGGGTGAGTTTGAATTTGTGGCATTCTTAGGCCACATCGTGTCTACCGAGGGAATTCAAGTCGACACTCAGAAGATTGAGGTAGTGCAAAATTGTCCAAACCCACATCTCTAATTGATATAAGAAGTTTCTTTGGGTTGGTAGGTTACTACAAAAGGTTATCAAGGGGTTTTCATCTATTTCATCCCCCTTTACATAGTGTACTCGGAAGACAACTAAGTTTCAATGGTTTGAAGCTTATGAGAAAAACTTTTGAGAATTGAAAAAGTCGGTTAACTAGTACTCAAGTATCGTCTATTGTGATGCGTCGAGAGTTGGACTTGGTTGTATATTGATGCGTAATGGTAAGGTTATATCCTAGCATTCCAAGCAGCTTTAGATTCATGAGAGGAACTACCTGACTCATGATCTTAAGTTGACAACAATAGTTTTTGCTCTCAAGATATGCCATCACTATCTCTATGGCGTTCATATGGATATGTTCACTGACCACAAGAGTCTTAAATATGTTTTCAGTCAGAAGGAACTTAATCTCAAACAAAAGGAGGTGCTTAGAGGAAAATGTTCATAAGAAGAAGGTGATGAATTTTGAACAAGGGGGAAATGGTGTGTTGAGGTATCAAGGTAGATTGTGTGTTCCAAGAGTGGATGAGCTCCAAGAGAGGATCATGGAAGAAGCTCATAGTTCCAGATATTTGATTCATTGGGGTTCCACAAAGATGTATCATGACTTGAGAGAAGTCTATAGGTGGAATGGTATGAAGATGTGTATTGCAGATTTTTTTGCTAAGTGCCCAAATTGACAGCAAGTCAAGGTTGAACACCAAAGGACATGTGGTTTGGCTCTGAACATAGCTCTTCCGAAATATAAGTGGGAGATGATTAATATGGACTTCATTACTGGCTTGTCGCGATCTCACATGCAACATGATTCGATTTGGGTGATTGTAGATTAGATGACTAAATCAGCTTATTTCTTACTAGTAATGACTACAAATTCAACAAAAGATAATGTCAGTTTATACATTTGTGAGATAGTCCAACTTCATGGAGTCCCTTTTTTCTCATTAAAGATAACGGTGCGTAATTCACCTCTCAGTTTTAAAAGTCATTTCAGAAAGATTTAGGTTCGAAGGTAAACCTTAGTACAACTTTTCATCCTAAGATGGATGGTCAAGCAGAGCACACAATTCAGACCCTAAAGGATATTTGGAGAGCATGTATCATGGATATCAAAGGTAATTCGTATGATCACGTGTTTCTCATTGAGTTTTCTTACAATAACAATTATTACTACAGTATCCATATGGCTCATTTTAAGGATCTTTATGCGCGAAGATGCAAATCTCAGATTGGCGGGTTTGAGGTTGGTGAAGCTGAGTTGATAGGGAAATACTTGGTTCATAAAGCCATGGAGAAGGTGAAGACTATTCAAGGAAGGTAAAAAATAGCACAAAGTCATCAAAAATTCAATACATATGTTAGAAGGAGGGATTTGGAGTTTGAGGTTAATGATTGGGTCTATTTGAAGGTTTCACCCATGAAAGGTATAATGAGTTTTCATAAGAAAGGAAGCTCAGTACCCGATATATTGGTCCTCGCATGATATTAAATAATATTAGTAATATAGCATATGAATTGGAGCTACCACTAGAGTTAGCGGTTGTCCATCCGGTATGCCATATCTCCATGCTAAAGAAATGCTTGAGAGATCCTTCTATTGTTGTGCCTACAAAAAGTATTAGTGTGAAAGACAGTATGCTCTATGAGGAAGTTCTGGTCCTGATCCTTGATAATCAAATTCGCTAGTTGAGAACCAAAGAGGTGGCATCAGTCAAAGTGTTGTGGAGGAATCAATTTGTTGAGGAGGCTATATGGGAAGCCGAAGAGGATATGAAAACTAGATACCCTTATCTCTTTTCCTCCCATTTAGTTCATGTCCAAGGTATTAACTCTTCCAAAAGTACTCATTCCATTTAGTCCCTCCTTTAGTGTTTTGAGTTCATGAGTTTTTATGTGTATTTTATATTAAATTGGGTTGTCAAACCTCTCCCTACCCCTTCCAGGCTTATTTCAGCCATCATTCAAGGACAGATGATTGCAACGGATTGTAACACCCAGAAAAGTTCTAAGCTAAGTCCAGAATCATTCTTCATTAGTGTATAACTTCGTATATATCAGGTGATTCTTAAATTTTTCTTAGGTGTTAAGGTCAATTATTTAGTGTGGGAATGAATTTGTATATGAATTAAGGTCACTAGAATCCTCTAGCACAAAGTTTAGTTTAAAGCTTCCTTAGCGATTAAGTTTTGATATAAGATTCTACTTAGGTCAACTTCAAATGATCATATATCTAAGCAAATAATGAATTAAGTATCCCATGACCTATCAAATTGAAGGTCTATGAGTCCACTTTTAAACTCCACCAAGTTTGCCTCATTTTGAGTGCGGAGTAAAACATTATAAGTGTTTTATCAGAGATTGCCACAGTAGAGTTTTCAGATTCAGTGACCTACGCTTCTATGAGTCATAAGAAGAGCTACGACCAGTATTGTTCACTCATGGAAAAAGTACTGGAAGTCAAATTTTTGGATCCAATTCATACAGACCCATCTACGGGCCGTAGTTTGGACCATAGAATGAATTTCTGAGCCTTAAAAGTTTCAATATGAATTCTACGGATGGGACCTACAGTCCCTAGATTAAACCACAAACCGTAGATGGCCCCATGGAACGTTTTCGATAGCTTTTTAAGAGAGGTACTTCATTCTTTTTCCACCCCTTCTAAGACAAAACCCTAATTTTTTCTACACCTAAGGTTCTAAACAATATTAATCGACCCTATTATTCTCATTAATGCTTACAAGTCTTAGAGTAAGTATCCTGGAGGAAACCTAGGGTTTTCAAACGTTCTTCTAATTCGTCAAAAACTTTGTTCTTCCATATATGTAAGGCTAATCATAATGATGGACTAAGTTCATTCTCACACCCTATATCTAAATTCAGTCAGTAAAAGTTTAATTTAGGGTTATACCCTTAGTTTCGAGAATTCCTTAGATGAGTTATATAATTGATTTTGAGTTCTAATTTATTAATTATGAGTTGTTATATATTATGCATTTAGATTTTTGAGTTGTTGTTTATTTTCATATTCCCACATGAACTCCATTTACTGAATTTTTATTGAGAATCTTTTGATCAAAAAAATTTCCTTAAATTGATTTTGAGAAGTTAAAAGTGAGTTTAACAGTAAAGTTTAAACTATATTTTTTTTAGTAGAGTTAAAGGGAACTAATTGATTCCCAAATGTATAATTTTTACATGGAGAAAAAGGGAACTATTTTCATAAAAGTATAAGAGTTTTCAAGAGTTTTTCGGATAGAGTTATTACACAGCAGTTACCTCTTAAAGAGGCCCTTTTGATAACTTATCAACCTAGAGAGAGTATTTTTACTTGAGCACTGAGTTGTATATTTTGGGAGTAGTACTGAGCACCGATATAGTAAAAAGTCCAGACAACTCACATTCCTCATAACCCATATAGCCAGCGTGGGTTAGGATCACACCGACTTTCGGGTGACTCCTCACTTCCTTTGAAAGGACCTTTATAGTGGATCCATGAAGTTGAGTTTGATTTATACCCCAACAAGGTATAGGGCAGTTCTGGTAGCGTGGGCGAATCATTGTGTAATCACCAGGCTCATAGTGATGGTTGTCGATTAGAGATAGTCCCTAATAGAGTAAAAAGAATTTTTATAATACTTATATTTGTAGTTCAGTGAGTTAGGATATTTTATCTCGTAAAGTTTTAAATGATCTTATCTCTATTTATGCTTTACTTTCAGTTGACTATTGTTTCAGCTTTTTCAGTTCAGTTATTGTTGCCTAGGATATATTACATACTCGTAAATTCAATGTATCGATGTCATTAGACCTGTATCTTATTATGTTGCGGATATAGGTGTCACGACCCAAGTCTAAACCCTCGACGTGGCTGGCACTCGAGAACCATTATTGGTCCCCAAGAGAACCCTCATCCTGGCTGACAACAAGTGGAAGACTAACTCAAGCATACATAAGCTAAATACTGAATTAATTTCATTAAACTCGAATACTCAAATTTTAAAAGTTAATCTAAACAATACTCACTGAGAATACTTATAGTTTGTAAAACAACTCAAAGAAAGTCAATACTGAAAAACTCCTCAACTCTATCTATCTATGAAGCCTCTACTATTACAAAAGGATATCGGGGCAAGACCCACTACTTCTCACAACTACTACGTGTAAGGTAAAGTTGAAGTCCTCTGGAATATAAGAAGGCTCACCAAAGCTGACTGCAATGTCAAATGACCTCAACAAAACGCTTGTTGATGATCTCGAACACCTGTATCTGCATCATAAAACGATACAGGTTGAATGACATCAGTACATTGAATGTACGAGTATGTGATAAGGTTAGAGTAAACAAATATCTGGTTTGAATGCCTGAAAGCAATAACTAACTTAACTGACCAAGCTGGAAGAAATACTCACCTAAACTCAACTCAATACAAAGCAACCATGATAGATGTAATATTTAAAAACATTATAAAAGAGGAGATAAAACTCAATGCCATATAAAAATACAGTAAAATACCCTTTACTCTTATTTGGGAGATTCTCTAACCGACAACCATCACTATGAGCTACGTGATGATATAGCGTCTCACCCACGCTGCCAGAACTATCCTATACCTTGCCGGGGTATAAAACTCCTCAACTAAGTGGATCCACGAAGCTCTGCCCGAAGGAACTTAGGGTTCATCTAAAAAGTATGATCCTGTACCCATGTTGGCATACATGGTTTATGAGGAATGTGAGTTATCTGAACTGATCCCCATATCGATGCTCAATACTACTCCCAATAAAATATACTCATGCTCAATGTTTAAAAATATACTCTTCCTATGGTTTAAGATAATTGCTCAAACTATCCTCATGATAGAAGTAACTTCTATTGAAATATCTTTTGAACTCATAACTCATTTAGAAATCAAAGTTTCTCTTTTATCAATATAAAAATTGATACCTTCGGGGAATACTTAGTTCCCTTATACTCTTACTCAATTCATACATGAAAACTCTTTCTCAAAAGTATGTCAAAATCATATTGTAATATGATCATTTATTACTCAGGAAGTCATACTGCATAAACTTTGATGGTATATCTAGAAACCATACTGCTTAAACATTGATGGCATACTCGATTGTCATACTAATCATGTTTTAGAAACTCTTACTTAAAACTCATCTTTACTTCCTCAAAATTTCAGTTTAAAATTCAAGTGTTGGCTTTAAAAAGCTTCTCAAGATTTATAACTCAATTCATAGGGTTAATGTAGAATTATGGACATGAACGACTCAACTCAGGGATCTTAATAGCAATGTGGAAACTCAGTACTCAGAACTCAAGAACTCAGAACTCAGAACTCAACGATACTACTCCTCTCAAGAATACTCAATCCATAGAGTTCATGCAAAATTATGGGCCTGAACGACTAGACTCAAGGATCTCCATACAATGTAGACTCATGAATACAACTATTATCATTCTCATACTCTTTTACTCAATACTTAGTTCAAACTATGATTGATTTCAAAAGAATTCTCAAATTTGACTCAAGGGACCCTCTTGAACGTTCCTCTTAATCCATGTTTAATTTGAAATATAATTTAAGAGATATGATTAGGACATATAGGATCTTTCAATGATTAATTAAGACTTTAAGATTTAATATCAAGGAAATAACGAAGACACGATTCAAAGGAACACATATGGAATGAAGAACAACGAAGAAAATGGCCGGACGACTCTAGCGTAACGGTGGTGCGTCACACTAGCCCCCAAAGTACTGGGAGTACTTTGGGGCACACTGCTGGCAGATTGCCCCAGACCTCCTGGCTCTATGGGGCGCATTTCCCCAGACTAGACCCAGAAATCCGATGAATTTTCTTGTTAAATTTCGGGTTCTAACTCATCTAGAATCGATTGGTTTCTTCAAAAATTATTTTGATTCACAAACCCAACATGAAATTACTAATATCTCACTCAAAATTTATCAATAAACATCATTCATTTGCAAGACCCTCACCTCAAGAACTCAAAATCTCCATTTATAAAGAATGGGGCTAAAACTCAAGAACTACTCAAGAATCTTTAGATAAACGATTTCATGGAAGAATTAATAGAAGAACTACATGATTGGCGTGAGGACGAACAAGTCCATCACTATGGGAAACCTCACATACCTGGAAAGAACCATTATATTGGAGAAAATCAACGAATCTTGAAGAACGCTTGAAAACCTTTCTTTTCTTCTCTTGAAACCTCGCTCTAAAAACCCTAAGTATTTTGAACGTGAATGGATATTTTAGAATCTGAATAAACCCTTAATTGGGTCAGGAAACACGTGTTAATACAAGTGGACAAAAGAAAAAGACCAAAATACCCCTTCCTAAAATGGACGGAAGGCCTTAACTAGAGAGGCTTCACTCAAATGGACATAACATTTTACTCGGTGTTCGGAATTTAGCAAACTTGGTGGCGTTGGAAAGAGGACTCAGAGACCTTTGATTTGATAGCTCATGGGCCACCTAATTCTTTATGTGCTAAAAGATATGGTCGATTGAAGTTGACCCAAGAAAAATCTCATGGTGAAACTCAATCGTTTAGAATATTTTCAACTCAACTTTATGCTAAGGAATTCTAGTGACCTTAACATCTAAGAAAATTTAAAATCACTCGGTACAAATCTTATTCACCATAAATAATGACACGATTCTTAACTTAGAAATTTTTGGGATGTTACAATATCTCCCTCTTGGGATCATTCGTCCTCGAATGACGGCTGGACTGAGAATGGGAATGGGTTACTCTTACTAGATTCAAGCCTAACTCGAAATCACAAAGTACATAACATAGGGTGATTATTCTAATTTAAATCACAAGATTCGGGTTCTATACCCCTGTAGGAATTCTCATCCCAAGAACACTACTTTTTACCACTACATTCAGCTAACCTTGAGCTCATATCACGAAACACCTAATGCGTCATGCATTCATCCACATGCTACCAACACCACATTCAATCCTAGTACTATAACCACTCAATGGAATCCTACTAACCACTCCTTATAAGAATTCCTCATTGTCTCATCAATTCTACCAACAGAACTTTCATGCATTATTACCAGAATCTGACTTATTACTCATCGTAAAACCTTATCTAATTTTTCCTTCACATTTATAACCTTGGATGGAATAAACATAGCAGCACTATCATAATAAGAAAATATAAATCCTCTTCTCTACCATCACACAGTTACTATCAACAACACCACTCTCAAAACTAAATAGAATCACAGACAAAGCTTTAGGGAGAAAGATAATAAGCACTATTCATTCGATATCTCTGATATAAGAATATGCATGGCATGCCATTATGTAACTAGCCATTGAGAGTAAATCATGAATTTTTGAGACTGAATATACTATGATACATGAATACTTATATGAATAGGTTCATATCATGAGGCTGATATCCATAACTTTATGGATTAAGATTGAGATTAATGGGCTAAAGTCTTTGCCCCTCATTCCGGAAACTGAGCATAGATGTTAATCTCTCTGAAGTGTATGAGCATAGGTCATAGACAAAATTCTAATATTTGGAATATCAACAAGATGTTGTAATAATTGGACTTGAGGGATATGCAAGATTATGAACGGATTTATATTTCTCTAAAACTCTTTATTAAGACATCACTATCTCTTTCTCAACACTTGACTTGATTTCTCATCTTATCATCTCCCCTTAGGTCTAACACTGACACTTGAAAGTTATGGATCTATTCCATCATCTCTAAACTGGTCTACATTCCCTTTACTCTAATACTCGGGAAAGTCTTATCTCATGGCTACTGATCTCTCAATAAGCATGTACTAAAACTCCTTCTAAGACCTCTTTATAAGATGCTTCTATTAACTTCTTCTCCTTGGCTTATAAGGCCACCTCATCTAACTCTTTAATGGAAAAATAATTCTTACTTCAACCTATTCTGCATTGACAGCTCAATTATGTTATCTAGGCACACATGGAAAATCATTAACTTAATTAGAACCTCATCTGATGACATACAATCTTGGGTACACCTCTTAATGCTCTTGTTACTCTTATGACTTAGACACACTTCACTTCCCTTATCTAAAAGTTAGGACCTCTCACTTGTACCACTCATATTCATTGCAGCTAACATCTCAATTCCTCATCTACTCTATGTCAAGTCTACCAGATCAGATCTCAAGACTAATATCATCACCCTCATGTTGCCATTCTTTTTATCACAACGCTCATCTCAAATTCAATCTTTATGTTTATTAGTAAACCCGTATATCAATATGATTGCTCGCTTATTATATTAACTTACAACTACTAGATAAAAATTAAGAAACAATCACCCACTAAAACCTCATGACAAGTAGTCAATCTTTATCTCTCAGGTTACATCCTTACATATTACTGTAACACTTCCTTTCACAACATAAGTACTATTTATCCATTCGCTATACATCATTGCCTAATTAGTTCTGTAACCCTTTGAATATTATGGGCTTTCCCTTAAAAATCATAAGCCTAGCTTAGAGCTATCGCCTCATGAATACTCTGGCTCTTCTATTCATCACCAACACTTGGTCGTTACTAACACAATGACACATCATCATCAACTCCTTTCTAATTAAAGTATACTCTAATTCATCCATACTAGTAACTCTTAATCTACCTTCTATCATGAAATCTACACAAACTCATCACTTCTTAGTCTACCCATAAGGGAAAACTCCTTATTAATAACTCACTAAGTGCATGACTGCAACAATATAATTTACCTCATCACTATCTTCCTTTCTTAGATTACTATATCTTTGTATGCATTCTTCTAACTCTTGGAACCTTTACTATAACTGCTTATAACATTGTAATTCATACTATCTTTTTCGGTGAAAATACTACCTAAGCTCTAAAACACACTTCCTCATAAGGGTCTCAACTAAAACAAGATCTAAAGAATAGAGTCTGGGAGTACATCTCGCTTTTAGCTCGAACGCATGATTCATATGAATAAGAGTGCATTATTTAGAATTTCAACACATAAAATTACTCACGGGCTTCTCTCAATCCCCTCTTAAGTCTCATGACTTTCTCAAGACTTTTGCTGAGAGTAACTCATCGATAAGGATTTGGGCTTTGCTTTTCAACTACATTGAGTATGAAGGGTAGTCGAATGAATATGAGAAACGCATGAGTTTGAATAAGTTCCTTATGACACAGATCTATTGCACTATTTAGAGTATGAAAGAAGGGAAGTTTTTCTTAAATGTCCGTAGTTCCTCATTTATAGAAGTGGGGCCCTCACAACCATAAATAAAATCCTACCGACACGGCTTCATAGACATCCTAGGACACTTAAACTTTGTTCTCTGATACCAAGTTTTTCACGACCCGAGTCTACACCCTGAACGTGGTCGGCACTCGAGAACCATTGCTGGTCCCCAAGTGAACTCTCATCCTGGCTGACTATAAGCGGAATACTAACTCAACCATACATAAGCTTAAAACTGAATTAAATTCATTAAAACTCAAATACTCAACTTTAAAAAGTCAATCTGAACAATACTCAATGAGAATACTTATAGTTTGTAAAATAACTCAAAGAAAGTAAATACTGAAAAACTCCTCAACTCTATCTATCTATGAAGCCTTTATTATTACAGAAGGATATCGGAACGAGACCCACAACATCTCAATACTACTAATTGTAACGTAAAGGTGAAGTCTTTAATAATATAAGAAGGCTCACCAAAGCTGACTGGAATGTCAAATGACCTCAACAAAACACCTGTTGATGATCCTGAATACCTGTATCTGCATCATAAAATGATGCAGGTCGAATGACATCAGTACATTGAATGTATGAGTATATGATAAGGTTAGAGTAAGAAAATATCAGGCTTGAATGACTGAAAGCAATAACTAACTAAACTGACAAGGCTGGAAGAAAATACTCACCTCAACTCAGCTCAATACAAAGTAACCATGATAGATGCAATATTTAAAAACATTATAAAACAGGAGATAAAACTCAATGTTGTATAAAAATACAGTAAAATACTCTTTACCCTTATTTGGTAGATTCTCTAACTAACAACCATCACTATGAGCTACATCATGATGATACAGCGTCTCGCCCACGCTGCCAGAACTGTCATATACCTTGCCGGGGTATAGAACTCCTCAACTAAGTGGATATACTAAGCTCTGCTTGAATACACTTAGGATTCATCTAAAAAGTATAATCTTGTACCCATGTTGCATACATGGTTTATGAGGAATGTGAGTTGTCTGAACTCATCCCCATATCGGTGCTCAATACTACTCCCAATAATATATACTCATGCTCAATGTTTAAAAACATACTCTTTCTCTGGTTTAAGATAATTGCTCAAACTATCCTCTTAAAATAAGTAACTTCTCTTGAAATATATTTTGAACTCATAACTCATTTAGAAATCAAATTTTCTCTTTTATCAATGTAAAAACTGGTACCTTTGAGGAATACTTAGTTCCCCTATCCTCTTACTCAATTCATACATGAAAACTCTTTCTCAAAAATATGTCAAAATCATATTGTAATATGATCATTTATGACTCGGGAAAATATACTGCATAAACATTGATGGTATATTTAGATACCATATTGCTTAAACATTGAGGGAATATTCGATTGTCATACTGATCATGTTTTAGAAACTCTTACTCAAAACTCATCTTTACTTCCTCAAAAACTCAGTTTAAAACTCAAGTGTTGGCTTTAAAAAGCTTCTCAAGATTTATAACTCAATTCATAAGGTTCATGCGGAATTATGGACATGAACGACTCAACCCAGGAATCTTAATAGCAATGTGGAAACATAGTACTCAACACTCCAGGACTCAAGAACTCAAGGACTTAAGAACTCGGAACTCAATGATACTACTCCTCTCAAGAATATTCAATTCATAGAGTTCATGCGGAATTATGGGCATGAACGACTCGACTCCAGGATCTCATTACAATGTAGACTCATGAATACAACTCTTCTCATTCTCATACTCTTTTACTTAAGACTTAGTTCAAAACTATGATTGATTTCAAAAGAATTCTCAAATTTGACTCAAGGGACCCTCTTGAACTTTCCTCTTAATCCCTCTATAATTTTTAATGTAATTTAAGAGATATGATTGGGATATGTAGGATCTTTCAATGATTAATGAAGACTTTAATATTTAATATCAAGGAAAGAATGAAGACATGATTTAAACGAACACATACGAAATGAAGAACGGAGAAGAAAAAAGTCAGATAGCTATGGCGTAATGGTCGCACGTTGCGCCAGCCCCAAAGTACTAGGAGTACTTTGGAGCACTGCTGGCGCATTACCCCAGCCCTCCTTGCACCATGGGGGCGCATTGCCCCAGCCCTCCTTGCACCATGGGGGTGCATTGCCCCAGCCCGGACTCAGAAATCCGATGAATTTTCTTGTTAAATTTTGGGTCCTAACTCATCTAGAAACGATTGGTTTCTTCCAAAATCCTTTTGATTCACAAACCCAACACGGAATTAATAAGATCTCACTCAAAATCTATCAAGAAACATCACTCATTGATACGTCCAAACTTACACTTCAATTAAGAAGTGTAAACGGTCGAAGTCAATTTATAGAACGTGAGTTAAGGTCGATTCCACAGAGAATTTCTTCATAGAAATGATTTCATTGTCGGGCTTACTTAAATGTTGTTATTTTATCCTAAAGAGGGTAATTACCGAAAATAAATTGGGTTTGGTTGAAAAGTCCAGTAACCAATATTGAATAACAAAAATCTAGGTTATCAGTTAACAGAGTATTGATTCCAAAGTTGTATTGATAAATGAATGAAACCAGGGTTGTGTTTCCCATAACATTAAATCTAGTGTTCATTCGTAACTGAGTTTTCAGATTATTTTGTCTTTGACACTTATAGGCGAGTTGGCTATATCTAATGCTTCTCAGTCTAGTTATATAATTTCCACTCAATTCTTCTTTATCCTCGAGTGGTAATAAATTCTATCCTCGCATACAATGATGTTAAAGTTCTCTGCTCTCGAACTCGACCTTTAACGCCATTTTATCAGGTTAACTCCCTTTTTTCCTAACTATCTCTTTTCTCTCGAACAAATGACAGATTCAGGCTAACTCTAATGCGTGCACTCCAAGCCCTGTTCATGCTCAATACCTCTTCTACATTATCTACATGTTCAGATTCAACCTCCTCTATTTCGTTTCACTCCAAGCCCTGTTCATGCTCAGTACCTGCAGAAATTGGTTCATTTAGGATCTTACCACTTCGGGTGACGATAGCCATGCAATTTCCATCATTCTTAGGATTCTGAATAGTGTCACTTGGAAGTGACCCATTCTTTCTCTGGTTTAGTGATGCTGATAATTGCCCCAACTGTTGCTCTATCTGCTTAATGGATGTGATGTGAGAATCCACCAGTTGACTCATACTGGAGAAGTCACTCTTCATATCTTTCACCCCTGCATCAGTTAGTTTAACTTTTTGCAACACCTTAGCCAACATTTCTTCTAGCTTGGACCCGCTGGAACTACTACTTTCACGGTCTCTATTACCTGGTGGCACATAAATACCACTGCGATCATTTCTGTAGCCATCTTTGTTCTGCCAGTTTTCTTGATCTCTATTTGCTGGCCTTCCATACTGACCTTCTCTAGAATAGTTCTGACCTGCGTTTCCAGAATTATATCCTTGGTTTCCCGAGTTATAATTTCAGAACCCTCCTTAGTTTCCCAAGTATTTCGCTTCCTCATCTAGATCGATGTCTTGATCTTCATGCCTGTTTGGGGTCGCTACAGCATTTACCTTCTCATAACTTGCAACAATGTGCTTCGTGAGTAGATCCATCTGGGTTCTCATGTACGCCATGTCCTGATCATTTCTTCTTTTCTTCTCTTTTGTTCAGCTGAAAGTTCAAATGTGAACCCAAGATCTCCTACCTCAGCATCCCTGGTGTACCATTCTCTATTGTTCTTGAACACCTCATCCATCACCTGCATGCTTTCTGAGAATGTTTTCCTCATGAATGATCCTCCACACACTGCATCAGCAACAGGTTTAGTAACATAATTCAATGATCTATAAAAAGCCTGTTTCAAATGTCTCTCAGTGAGACCATGGTTTGGGCACTTTTTCAGATTTTGGCTGAACCTCCACCAGGTATCATGCATTGTGTAACACCCCGACTTTTCAGAATTTTAATTTAACTCGTACCTTCTTGGAAAAACAAAGAGGGTGAGTAATGAATTAAGAATGATGTCGTATGTAATATTTTAACTTTTCAAGGGCTGTATCTCAAGTTTTTAAGTTAGGTAAGTTGCAAAATAAAAGTTGGCGAAAGTTATCGTAAGTTCCTTTTAAAATATTTCTCTGAAATTTAGGTCAAATGTCTCGGAGGTTTTCTCCCAATTTATAAAGAGTTATGGGGCGTACAACCCAGAAAATCAAAGGTCTACGAGTCTAGGTTTCAATGCATTGAACCGTTCGTTCATATGACTTCAGAATAGAGAGATATTCACGTTTTCGTGAGACTGCACAAGCAGGCACGTGAGGTGGGTCCCCTAGGTCGGTGGAACTCTTTATATATATTCTTCTTCGACTTTTCTTCATTTTTTTCCAGTAAATAACCAGAAAATTTAGAAAACCCACTTCTAGGATCAACCAAATTATATATTTTCTCGACTTA